>CAUYRH010041703.1:0-43355 GCA_963574655.1 Perodicticus potto | reverse complement strand
TGTGCCAGTGCCGTCTGCGCCTGAGACAGGAGGGAGGGCCAGGAAAGGGCAGTGCCGTCTGCGCCTGAGACAGGAGGGAGGGCCAGGAAAGGGCAGTGCCAGTGCCGTCTGCGCCTGAGACAGGAGGGAAGCCAGGAAAGGGCAGTGCCGTCTGCGCCTGAGACAGGAGGGAGGGCCAGGAAAGGGCAGTGCCAGTGCCGTCTGCGCCTGAGACAGGAGGGAAGGCCAGGAAAGGGCAGTGCCGTCTGCGCCTGAGACAGGAGGGAGGGCCAGGAAAGGGCAGTGCCGTCTGCGCCTGAGACAGGAGGACAAGAAATACTATGATGGCACCAAATGCTGCATTTACCAAAATTTGGAATTCAGTTTCGCTGTAGGTACATATTAAAAAGAATGTGAGGTGAAGAAGGGAAGGCCGGACAAGTGGTATAAAATAAATAAATTCAAATATCTTTATAGGACATAAGTGGATAAAGTCTAAGGAAAGTTAAGCAACAGAAACTTGTTGTTTACGGATTTGCAGCAACATGTCATAGAAAAAAAGCATGAAAATATTAAAAACGGCTGTTTTGAAAGTTCTGATGAGAAGTAGGCAAGGTAGGGCAGGGAAACGCCTAATCCTGTAATAAGTTTTTCTGAACTGTTTGACTTTGTAACTTCTATGTGCATATTATTGATTTTTATGCAAATTATGACTAATAGAAAGTAGACATAAAAGGCTTAGTCTCTGAAGAATTTGGAGTTAGACTGTGTAAGACTTTAAGTCAACCTGTGAGGCTTGAGGTGATATTCTACAAAAGACCACCCTCATTGTTGGCCCCGATTTCAAGTTCCAGGGTACCCAAGACCACTGTTTTGATAATTCCCTAGAAAAACTAACAGAACTCATTGGAAGTTAGAGCAATGGTTCGAGTTCAGTATGGGAAAAGGAAAGGCTATGGATTAAAATCAGCCAAGGGGAGCGGCAGGTTGGGTAGACTCCAGGAATGAGAGGTCTGTCTGGAAAGTAGTGGTCTTTCTGTATGACCAGTCCCACCCTAATACGACATGGCCAGCCTCCACCCTCGTGTGACATGGCCAGCCTCCATGGCCAGCCTCCACCTTTGTGTGACATAGCCAGCCTCCATGGCCAGCCTCCACCCTCATGTGACATGGCCAGCCTCTATGGCCAGCCTCCACCCTAAGCAAAAGTACTTCTTCCAGCTACCTTAGAGATTGTTTTTTAAAGTCAGGGGCAAAGCAAGGCCTCCTTTTGGGCAAAGCCACATTTTTGGGTCTACACAGATTGTAAGCAACATTACTATTAGAGTGTGTGATTTTTCATCCCTCTGCTTCTCATTTTCTTTCTTTCTTTTTTTTTTTTAGAGACAGAGTCTCACTTTGTTACCCTCAGTAGAGTGCTATGGCATCACCAGTCACAGCAAACTCCAGCTCTTGGCCTTAGGCGATTCTCTTGCCTCAGCCTCCCAAGTAGCTGGGACTACAGGCACCCACCACAACACCCAGCTATTTTTTTGTTGCAGTTTGGTTGCAGCCAGGTTGGAACCTGCCACCCTGGGTATATGGGGCCGGCGCCCTACTCACTGAGCCACAGACGCCACCCATTTCATTTTATGTCTGTACCGTGGCAGAGATGACTTCAGCCTGAGAGAGGAGGTTAACAGGGAGACGGTTGTATTCCTTCATCACTACAAATGTCCAAATGAAGCCTCCACCACTTTGTTCAAATGCTGCATTTACGGTATATTAAAGTCTGGTATTAGTTGATCTCATCTGAAATTCGACTTCATGTTAGTGGATACTTTTCAAATTTTACAGTGTGGATAGTAAGAAATCAATATTTACTAGACCCTAATGGTTAAAAAGGAAGTTTAATTTTCCAGGAACAGTTTCTGTCTGAATTGAAAGCTCAATTCTATATATCCAAAATATTATTTGTAATCCTGCATATGAAAAAAATTATTTCTATGCTAAATCAGGTGTCAGAAAGAATATTGCCACTTTTCAAGCAGACGCTTCTTTGTAGGGGCAATAAATAAGTTTATTTCAAAGGAAAAACAGCTCATTCTTGGATACACGTACATGCATGTGTGCATATATGCACACATATAATACAGACATGCTTTCCCTCATTTAAGAGTATTCTCTTCTTTTCTTAGTGCGTAGAAACTAAACTAAACCCAGCTCAGAGGAAGGATGTGATCATCTTCCTGAGGCAGTTCTGCAGCTTGCTGTGGGTTCAGCTGAACTTTTTACAATTCCACCCACGGAAGCTGCTTAGCACACTCTGCTTTCCAGTCTCGCTCCCTGTCAGATGAGTATTCCTGGAATTCCATTTTCAGGACGTCTGATTCATGTTTATTTAGTACACAGCAGGTCCCAGGCACTGTCACAATGACGAGGTCTGCACTCTGTCTCCCTTCACTCACAGATGAGGAATCTGAGCCCAGGAATTTAAGGGAAGTGCACACAATTCCTGAGCAGAAAGGTTGACATTTGGGAGAGCTCTGGCCGGACCAAATTCACCCTCTTTCCCACATTGCCTAAGTCAGCGGTTCTCAACCTGTGGGTCGTGACCCCTTGTTAACAATGAAAATACATTGTGGCCTTAGGGAGGTTGAGAACCACTGGCCTACGTGAGCCTGGTGTGCACCGATGTCTGGGAAAGATGGCAGAGAAATCATGAGAGGACGGTCGGTGTATCAGGTTCTCATCATGTCTAGTGGTTGAGACATCCTTTTAATTTTCAGATAGGTCATAATACTGACCTGGGGAGTTATTTCATTTTTCATTATTGCTCATGAAGGTGAAAAGAAAATAGATAAAGTTTGTTAACTTCAAAGTGACCACACACAAATATGTACATGTCCATATGGCCACAGACAGACAGATACAGAGAGAGATGCACACCCCGTTTGTAAGTTAGTTTTCTTTTTTATTTTTGTATTGACATACCATAGTTATACACATTTTGGGAGTACAGGTGATATTTTGACAGGTGTATACAATATATCATAATCCGATCTGGATAACTGGGGTATGCATCACCTCAAACAGTTTTCTTTGTTTTAGGATCATTAGAATTTTTCTCTTCTAGCTATTTTAAAATCCATGATAAATTGATGTTAACTACAATTTCCTGCCCTACTATACGCGTGCCATTGAATATTAGAATTTATTTATTGTTTCCTTCTATTTAACTGCACGTCCGTACCCATTAGCCAACTTCTCCTCATCACCCTCAACTCGTCCTTCCTGCCTGGGGTCACCAGCGTCCTACCTCTGCCTCTCTCCAGGGCGTCCACTTTTATCACTCCCACGGATGAGTGACAGCATGGGATGCTTGTCCTTCTGGGCCTGGATCATTTCACTTACCGTGTGACCTCCGGTTTCAGCCAGGTTGCCACAGGGACGAGAGTTCATCCTTTTTCGTGGACGAGTACTGGCCATGGCATGTACACACCACACTCTCTTTCTCCGTGGGACTGTTGGTGCACGCTGGGCTCAGTCCCACCGCGTGGCTACTGTCAACAGCACCACCGCAGACATGGAGGTGCAGGTGTCTCGTGGACATAGTGGTCCCATTTATTTTGGACATGAGCCTGGCAGTGAGACTACCGGTGCTATTTCATATTCCCCTTTCTCCACAACCTCACCACCCCCCTTTATTTCTTCTCTTTTTCTCAGAGCTGTTCTCACTGGGGCGAGGCGATTTCTCACTGTATCTGATTGGCATTTTCCTGATAATGCGTGATGGTGAACATTTTTCCCACTTGCCTCTTGGCCATTTGCGTGTCTTCTTGTGAGAAATGTCTTTTCAGACTGTTTGCCCATCCTGATTATTTGTTCTGCCGTTATTGGTTTGGATCCTCATGCGCTCTGGTTATTCGCCCTTTGTTGGCGAATGGCTTGCAAAATTTTTGTCTAGTTCTGTAGGTTTTCTTCTTGCTTTCATATATTTTTTTTTCTATGAAGAAGAATTTTGGCTTTTAACTTAATGTGATTCCATTTGTCCATTTTTCCTTTTACTGCCTGACCTTTTAGTTTACACCTAAAAGTTCTTTGAGGAGGCAAACTTCCTACAGGGTTCCCCAGTGATTTGTTCAAGTAGTTTCAGAGTTTCAGATCTTGCTTTCAAGTCTTTAGCACATTTTGAGTTGTTTTTGTGTACAGGGGACAGGCGAGGCCTTCATTTCTTTTTTCTGCACATGGATATCCAGTTTTTCCCAGCACCATTAAAGAGATTGTCCCTTCCCCTAATGTCTTTTCCTGAAGATTCTGTTGAAAACAAGTTATCCGTAAGTGTGTGGGTTTATTCTGGGTTCTGGGTTCTGTTCCTCGGTCTGTGTCTGTTTTTAACCACACTGTTTTGGCTACTATAATGTCTGTAGGAAAATTTCAGAAATCAGGTAGTGTGATGCCTCCAGCTGTGTTCTTTATGCTCAGGATTCCTTTGGCTATTTGGGGTCTTTTGTGGTTTTATACACATGTTTTATGGCTCCATACAAGAAAGACAGAAAGATACAGAGAGATATAGAGGCTCATTTTGTGAACTATATATATGTGTGTCTATATATATATATACATACACATGTGTGTATATGTGTGTGTGTGTGTGTGTATGTACATTTTTTTTTCTGAAAGAGAGTCTTATTCTGTTGCCCAGTCTAGAGTCCCATGGTGTCATCACAGCTCACTGCAGTTTCCAACTCCCAAAGTCAAGCAATCTTCTTGCCTTCGTCTTCCAAGTAGCTGGGACTATAGGCACCTACCACCATGTCTGGTTAATTTTTTTTCTCTTTTGTAGAGATGGAATCTTGCTCTTGCTCAGGCTAATCTTAACTCCTGGCCTCAAGTCATCCACTGGCCTCCACCTCCCAAAATAACAGGATTGTAGATGTGAGCCACTGTGACGAGCCTATGAGCTACTTTTTTATTATCCTTCCACTCAGGGTCTTTCTTCCAGGTTTTTATTAAATTTAATGTTGACAGAATTTAGGGAAAGACAATTATTCATAAAAATCATTGAAAGAGGAGCCATAGTGGTTAGAAGCAATTCAAACAGTAACAGCAACTCTCTGAAATGAAAGGCTTTCATAAAGTCTCCCGCCCGCTTTTATGGCCCTGTCTCAGGCATTTTTGAGTTAGTAAAGTTTAAGGTTATTCACAAGACCCTGAATCTTGGTAGTTCTTGTGGTTGCTACTGTGTATTTGCGGGCATTGTGGTGTTTCCTACTGAAAATGAATGCGGTGGGTGGTGCCTGTGGCTCAAAGGAGTAGGGTGCTGGTCCCATATGCTGGAGGTGTTGGGGGGGGGTTTCAAATCCAGCCCCGGCCAAAAACTACAAAAAAAAAAAAAAAAAAGGAAAATAAATGTGGCTTCAGAGCAAGCACAGCCCGTGCCCCTGTCAGAGAGTGGAGAGGCAGGAAAGTCCCTCGCAGCCGGCTGCACAGGGGGGCCTGGACTTCCCTGCGCCTCCCATGGAGAGCGGGCCTCCTCTGGTTCCCTTGGCTGGCCAAGCACAGGCCATCTGTCTCCTGCTCACCCTGCCCCTGACCTCTGGGAGCCCCCGAGAGCCCACACTCTGGACGCTGTGTGGGGAGAGGTTGAATGTGGGGTCCCCACCTGTCACCCTGGCCTCACCTCTGTTCTTGCTTCACAGACACTCCCAGGATGTGGGGGACTGAACTCTATGAGGACACACAGCCCCTGAGACGGGCGGGGCCCTCAGGAGGGTTGGCCAGGACAGTTGTCCTGTGGGCGCTCAGGGCTGAGGGCCCATCATCCGGGAGGAACATGTGTACAGGGGTACTTGTCAGCCATGCAGAAGGATGACACAGTGCCTCCCCCACAACTTGGATGGAGATGGAGATGTTACCCTCAGTGAAGCAGCTAAAGAATGGCAAAGCAAACACTGCATGGGCGTGCTGCTAAATTAGAACTAACTGCCCGGCCCACGTGTGCACAGAGGGGAGAAAAACTGAGTGGAGACCCAGCGGGGCAGGGGAGGGAGGGAGGGAGGAGAAAATCCGACCTAATGGGTACAGTGAACACTGTCTGGGCGAAGGGCTCACTTACAATCCTGACTCGAGCATCACAAAAGTGATCCATGTAACTGTAAACAGTTGTTCCCCCGAAGTACCTTGGGGGACAAGGAGACACAGCTGAAGTCACCCGCTGGGCCTCTCTGCGGAGCAAGGACCGGAGATTCTCAGCCTTCCTGCTTAGCCAGACTGAGCCACATTGTCACCTGCAACTAAGAGACCTTCACACTCAGCCCCTTTGAGCCTCACCACCTGCACTTCGGCCCTGTGGAAGGAGAGGCTGCACCTGCCTTCAGCATTCAGAGGTCAAACCGCGTGTCCCAGAAGCTGAAGCTGAATGAACATAGGCTTTTGGTCCACTGGCATCTTTAGAAAGTAGCAGAGACAAAAACCTTTCTGACAATTTTTGAGAAAAATTGTAGCCACACCCTGTGATACTCTGAGCACAGGGAATCCCCTTCGTTTGCTCCTTCTCTTTTAAAAACAATTCAACAAGTCTTTGATTGCGTCTGGGCACAAAAGATGTCCCAGCTTCATCTAGTAAATGAATCTCCCTGCACTGGAATCAGCTGTATTCCCGGGGGTGTCTGGTCTCATCAGAGGTGGGGGAGACAACACAGCCATGTGTCAGCTCCAGGCCTTTCCACACACACAGACAGGAGATAGATCCAAGGTGGAAACAAAAGCAGATCAATTCGTAAGAACGTTTGCAATTCAAATTTTTTATTACAGGAGTTTACTATTGATCTTATACTTCTGTCTTTTCTTTTCAATAGAAGCGTCATTTCTATAACATTAATAGTATTACTTAGATAACTTAGATGCTTTATCCCATGACACACAAACAGCTTTACCATAAGAATATAACTGCCAACAGTCAAATGACTGGGTGAAGTCAGTATTTTCTTTGCAGTTTCATATTCTCATAGAAAACATTCTATTAACCATATACAGCCAAAATATCATCTCTAGAAATAAGTCAGCTTATTTTTCAACTCTAACTCAGCTGAAATAATTCTTTTCTCTGTGTGGCTATGTAACCAACTTATTATACGGTGACAGTCATTAATTTATTTTGTGTTAAATTATAAGCAACTTGGAATATTACTGTTTTATGAGGTGGTCATTGTCTAATTCTCGGTAGGATTCATTTGATTTATTTAATGCACTAATTTGTGTTAGTGCTTCCTTTCAAGGTTGTAAATTTGAAAACTTTGTAAATTTATTTTATTAAATCTTCTGGGTTTATGTACTTGTTAAATTAGACAGTGACAGCTACTTAAAGGGTTTTCCTAGAACACACAACCTTAGTATTTTCAATGAAATAAAATGACAAGTTTTGCAAAAGAATAGAAAAAAAATAGCGCTACATGAAACTTACAGTTTTAAGGGAATACAGTTAAGCTCCGCAATGGCCTTTTGATAAATGAATTAGTCTCTGCAGATTTAAGGAAAGAGACCAGGATACAGCTGGAGTTGGCGTATGAATCAGGCAGACTTCCATTGCACATCCTGAGTTTATTCAGTTCCCGTTTATCTCTTTCCTGTGCTCTGTGTGTGTGTAGGGCTGTGCTCTAAACTCTTCTCAGGGAACCTGACTAACCTGTATTCCATCTTCAAGCCAAACACCGTCATTAAGTTGGATGTCCGCGCTCAGGCTACCAGCTAGTCCCGAGGCATGAACCCATAAGAAATGTCACGCTCTCACGTGTGTGCTTACGGAGTCTCTTCACCTTTAGGGGGAAAAGGTTCCTTCTCAAGTGAACAGCATGTGACTCTCACGTATTTACAGATCAGAGTAATTGATGGTTCTGGCAAAACAACAAGAAATTGAAATGTGCTCACTTGTGCACTGTACAGTATCTGGCTCTTTTTTGAATGTTGCTGGCATTTTTAATAAGCTTTTTTCTGTGTGGGTAATAGAGCTTTTCAACACATTGCCTTGCCATTGGAGTTTGGTTATCTCTTCATGCAGTTGGCCTGGAGACTCCGAAATTGAGAATACTGTGCAGCCCTTCAAAGCAATGGCTCCTTCTGATGTGAGTGGCCGGGTGCAAACTTGGGGGTTCATACTTTTTCCATCCTTCTTCATCGGTCCAAACGGCATCTGTTGTTACCGGGCACCCATAACTGTGTTTCCAACAAAGATTACACAGATATCTCTTTGGCTCTACATGTCCTGCAGGGCTGTTTTTTGGTCTTCCGATCAGTAAAAATGTAATAACATTTTCACATAGTCAATATTTAATTCTGTAAATGCAACTGGTAGTTGTAATCTAGGTTATTAACCACACAGTGATTTATGACAGAGGGCAGACAGTGGCGGGGGGAGCAGTAAGAAAGTCCTCTGGTGACAATAAAAAGGTTATAAATTTCATAGCTCTGCCTGAGAAATGTATTTATATCCTATATTAAGAATAGCTTTTTATAAATTTTAATGACCCATGTTATTAATGGGGCTGTCATCATCATTTCCTATATGAGACTACAGTTCTTGTTTTTCTCTTTTACTTTTCCATCAGCTGAAGGTCTTGTGAAAAAAGAAAAAGAGCTCTTATTAGCTATTTGCCAAAAACATCTCTAAGAGTTATAAGCCCATCATTGTTTCCCTGGCCTGCAAAGCTGGTGTGCAGTCCTTTGCATAAAGTTTTATGACGGAGGCACAGGTTGGGCTAATTGGATAGAACACAATTGGCACTCTATCATGTTTACAAAGGCCAAGTCAACATGCAGAAATACAACCAGAGCCGTATCAAAAAGAGGAATTTATGTATGGAAATTGTCCTTCTCTTTGGCTCCCTGTTCACTTAGTGAGAGCCCACTTGGGTTCTGGCTCTGCACGTGAGCACACACACGCCTGCCCCACCCCAGCCCAACACTCGGCCTGGAAAATTCACCATCCACATCAACCCGGTTCCCAAACCTCATGTCACAATTCGGGTGAGGAAGCGCTAATGAGGGGAATGCTTAGCAGGGCAGGACACAGTCTCCTTGGGACAAGGAGCCTGCGGCTGGTTTGGTTTGAGAGTGCTTCCCACACCCACACACCATTCTTTAAAGCCAGATGTTTACAAAGCAATCCTGAACACTTAGAACAGATTTTAGAAATTGATCTAACAGTCGCAGAATGGACTGTTACACATTTGTTTTAATTTCTTTTTTTTTTTTATTGTTGGGGAATCATTGAGGGTACTAAGAACCAAGTGACACTGCATTTCAAGATAAAATCCCTCTTACAATTGTGTCCTGCCCCCAAGAGGTGTGTCCCACACCATGACCTCCCCTCTCCTTCCCTCCCTCCTTCCTTCTCTCAGCTCCCCCCCGTCCCCCACCCCCACCCTGTACTGGCATCAGTTGTCCTCATATCAGAATTGAGTAGTTGGATTCTGGCTTCTCCATTCTTGTGATGCTTTACTAAGAAGAATGTGTTTCAACTTCATCCAGGTTAATTGAAAAGATGCAAAGTCTCCATCTTTTTTAGTGCCTGAATAATATTCCATGGTACACATATACCACAGTTGGCTAATCCATTCCTGGATTGGTGGACATTTATGTTGTTTACACAGTTTGGCAATTATAAATACTTCCTTCCAAAAAGGTTGAATAAGTTTGCAGTCCCACCAGCAGGGTAAAAGTGTTCCCTTCTCTCCACATCCACAAATGTCTCCATTTTCACAGATTTGCCTCCAAAGATAATTTATAGGCAAAATGAAGAACTATGGAGAGACACTGATTAAGCATGCAAATCAGAAAAGACCCCAAACAGTCAGTGAAACCTTACCTAATAAGAACAAATCAGGTGTCATCACTTGACCAGACTTAGGCTATACTACAAGGCTGCCATAACCAAAACGGTGTGGCACTTGTACAAAACCAGAGACACAGAACTGTGGGTCAGAACAGAGAACCCAGAGATAAAACCATTTTCATTTTCCCATCTGATCTTGACAAAACTGACAACAACATACACTGTGGAGAAGAATCCCTATTCAAGTAATGGTGCTGGGAAATCTGGACAACCACATGGAAACACTAAAACAGGGCGTACACCTCTCAGCACTCATGACAGTTAGCTCACAGTGGGTAACAGACTCAAACCTAAGACATGAAACTCTAGGAATTTAAAAGAAAATGTTGGGAAAACTCTGAAATATATTGGCCTAGGGAAAGAATTTATGAAGAGGACCCCAAAAGCTATCACAGTAATAATAAAAACTAACAAATGAGATCCGATCTAATGTAAAGGTTTCTCCACAGCCACAGACACAATCAGCAGAGTAAGCAAACAGCCTATAGAATGGGCAAAAAATACCTGCATGCTCTACATCTGATCAAGGTCCACAAACGCAAGTAAATCAGCAAAAAAGAAACCCAAACAACCTCATTAAAAAGCAGGCAGAAGATAGGAAAAGAAACTTCCCAAATGAAAATAGATTAATGGCCAAAAAACACATGAAAAACTGCTCAGTATCTCTAATCATTGGGGAAATGCAAATCAAAGTGACAGTATCACCCAACTCCCACGAGAATGGCTCTTATCAAAAAGTCCCAAAACAATACACAGATGCTGGTGTGGATGTGGAGAGAGGAGCACTCATTCCCCATTGGTGGGACTGCAAACTAGTACAGCCTCTATGGAAGTAATATGGAGACATGGTAAAGAACTAAAAGCAGACTTACCATTCGATCCAGCAAGCCCACTGTGAGGTATTTACCCAAAGGAAGAAAAGGTGTTTTATCAGAAGGTGCTTGCACTTGAATGCTCTCGGCAGCACAGTCGGCAACTCCAGAGATGTGGAAAGAACCCTGGTGCCCATCAACACGTGAGTGGATCATTAAAATGTGGCCAACATGTTGGGGCAGCGTTGTGGCTCCAAGAAGTAGGGTGCTGGCCCCATATGCCGGAGGTGGTGGGTTCAAACCCAGCCCCAGCCAAAAAAAAACTAAAAAAAAAAAAAATGTAGCCTGTGTGTGCCATGGAGCACTATTCAGCGATAAAAAATAATGGTGACCTAGAATCTTTCGCAACAACCCAGATGGAACTAAAGACCGTTCTTCTAAATGAAGCATCTTAAGAATGGAAAACAACCACCACACGTTCTCAACACTGAACTGGAATAAGTCAATCAACGCTTACGTGCACGTATGGAAGTAAATCTCAGTGAAAATCAAGCAGGTGGTGGGGGGAGAGAGGTTGGATAAATTCACACCTAACTGGTGCGATGCACATGTTCCGGGTGAAGGGCACACTTACAGTTTTGGTTTAAAATATGCAAAATCAAATTATGTAACCAAATGTGTGTACCCCTGTAATATTCTGCAATAAAAAACAAACAAACCCTGCCTATTATGCAACCATTTTAGTCATTAATCTTTCTTTAGGAAACTAATTCATAATGGTAATTATTTCAGTCATTTTTACAGATGGCTAGATTGTTTTAATAATTATTATTTAAGCTATTACGTAGTTTCTCTATACAGGCAACACAAAAACTTTTTGAAAAACTTTATTTTATGGTTATTCTTAATTTTAAACCTCAAAATTACAGGTTGCAGTGTGTAATAAGAAGGCAACATGTTCATTATATTAAGAAAGACAATAGTTTTTGTCCCCCAATATCTTTCCCACCTAAAAGAAAATCATTGTATGAAGCATGAAAGTGGCAGGGTTTGACCTGTTTTTAAACCCATTTCTCTCTTTTCTTCATGGCTAATGTTGAACCGTAGATAAGGTGTGTAAGGATCCCGGCTCACTGAGAACCCAGGGACGCCCGCCCTTTATATGCTTTTCTGTCTTTTCCTCTCACTCCTCCCGTCCTGTTTTTCTGCACTTCCCCCCTTTCTCCGTCCTCTCTTTCCTTCTTTTCTCTCTCTCTCATCCCTCTCTCTCCCTCCCTCTGTCCCCCGCTTCCTTTCTTCTCCCTTTATCCTTATTTCCCCTGCTTTCTTTCTCACCGCGCATTGAGAAATAAGGCTGCAGGCAGCCTGCCCGTCCAGGTAAATCCTTGACCGTGGAACACGCCCAGGTGCCCCTCTCCAGTTTGGGGACCTGCTGTGCACTTGGTTCCGTTTTTTCTGTCCTACTTCCCAACCAGGTCTGGCTTCTTGGTGGGCAGTGGGAAGGTCTCAGCTTCCCCAGGACGTGTCTGGCCAGCAGTTGTCAAGACCTACATGTGGAGTAAAACATTTTACCTTGGTAATTCAAAAGAAATTCTCCCTCATGTTATTTAATTCCACTTTCCAATTAAAGGAAACATCACAGCGTTAGCCAGGTCAATACGTGGGAGTATTATTTAGCCCACATCTCCTGGTACCTGCAGGACCATGTCATGGGACAGTGGCCTGTGCGGCACCTTGGGGCACCACGCACAGCAAAGTGCCCCTCCCACAAGGTGCTCCATAAATATTTGCAGGTTTAATTCCATCTTTTGATAAATACAGATTCAAGACCAGAATAGTTTATATGCACTATAAAGTGAACACAACTGTTTGAAAAATAAGTTCAAGAAAAATGAAAATAAACACGAGGCACTCAGATTTTAACCAGAGATTTTTAAGTGCACAGTAGGTAGTCATGTGTGGTTGTAATGAGCCGTGACACTTCTCTCGAGGTCACAGAAACAAATAGCATGAGCTCCCCCCTCCCCAGTTCAAATCCCCAGGTGAGGAGGGTGGGACAGGGACGCCAGGTGCCCTGGGGCCTCCGGGGAGGAAGCTCCACTGTCCTGTGAAAACCACAGAGTCACTCGGTGCCGTGTTCAAGTCTTGCACTCGCGAGCTCCACCCCACGTTTTAGTTAATGCCGTGTAGGGCTGGCGTATGGGGTGAACATGCCTATTCTCAGTACCTTATTGTACAATGCGGGCACACAGTGTCGTAGCCACATTCCAGGAAGGCCACTTCTCTAATGGTGACTGGACACACAAGGGCACGCTGAGTTCGTGCACCTCTGTGGAGCTGTTTCTGGACTACACCCCCAGGTGTGGAGACATCCTGTGTGTGGATCTGACTGAGGAGCTAAAGTCCACACACACACAGCCCCGGAGCCTGCAATGACACTGGCCCTTCCTCGGCATCACCAGCTCCCCCCCCACTGGGGAGGACGTTCACACAGGACACCAGGGCACATGCCCTCGTCTTCAGCAGCCCCCCATCTTCCTCCATCCCCCTCACCCCTGATTGGATGACCACAGTCCTCACTGGAGCCCAATGGCCCTTCTCTGTGCTGCTCTGGGGCTCCCTGCAGTCCAGGAACCCTGGTGACCTCGATTCCACAGTTGTATTTCTGAGCTCATTCAGGTCAGGGGCCACTCTTAACATCTCTTTATTCTGGACAGACAGTAAGTTCCCTGAGAACATTTGAGAAATAAATGAATGCAGCGATGTCCACGCCTACCGTGGGATGAAGGGCTGTAGAAGTTTGTCAGATCTGGACAGTGATAATAGTGACAGACAATGGTGGCCAGCAAGAGGGAGCTTGCCGTGGCAGTCAGTGTCCGAGCGCTCTAAGTCACCTTACCTGAGCCTCATCACAATTCCGTGAGTTATGGACTATTCTCCTTCCCATCTTTCCAATGAGGAAACTGAGTCAGACAGAGTAACACAGGCAGATTGACACAGCTCCGCGGAGCCCAGGGGCACTGGGACTCAGACTGGACTCACTCTGAAATCAGCTCTCCTGTTGGTTTTCAGAGAAGCCACAATGAGGCTGCAAAACACCACGCTCTTTATTTATTTTTCTAGTCAGCGAATCTTTTTCATTTCAGAGCTCTCCTTTGGTAGAATTAGCTTGAGGATTTTGATCAATCTTTTGTCATTTACAATTTCAAAAAAATGTATTATTATTTACTCTTTCAGTTCCAGATTGCTAAACCACTAAGCACGGTCACTTGTAGCTTAACAACAGGGGATGTGTTCTGAGAAATGTATCCAGAGGTGAATCATCTCTGTGGGGGCATCGCAGGGTGGACTTGTGCCCAGGCTGTGTGGCATGTCCCACAGTGCTGGGCTGCACCCCTGCACCACCTGCCACTGTGCTAACTGCTGTAGGCAACTGTAACACAGTGGAAATTACTTGTGTGTCTAAACACAGAAAAGATACAGTAAAACATGGCATCAATATTGTTGTATATATGGTCCCTTGATGCCTGAAATGTGACGAGACACAAGGTCACCTTGTCATGTCAAAACTGATGAGGAGAAGGTGGGGCTCACCGGGCCTGGCCTTAGGGAGGCTGTGTCAGTTTGATGCTGTCCTTATCAAATGACACCTCTGAGTTCAGGGAAGAAATGTCTGTGCTCACCACCTGGAGAGTCAATGTGGGATGCTACATTACAAACCACCCATGTCCCATTTAGTTGATGTCCCTCCATCTTCTCTGGCCTCAGTGACATTCTTCCAAGTATCAGTGACTGTAAGATTCCGAGGAAAGGGTGTTCTGCCTTGACTGAGCTGCCATAAGGGAGTTGGTCTATGAAAATAGAGTTTGGCTTAAGAGGAGCCTCTCACCCCAAAATAACAGGGCCATTCTCTCTGTCCTCCAGGGAGCAGCAGGAGAGTGATGGGAGGCTGTGGGCAAAGGCTCCTCACGCCCTCTGGGGGCCACAAGCTCAGGAGTCTCCATACACCCAAGCCACCCTTGCTGATTATCTTTGGTTTTCATTTTGATTTTTTATGATTAGTGATTTGTTCTCATAATCAAACTGCCAGTAAACTTCATAGGCTCAGGTGAAATCGTAGTTTCTGCCCATCAATCTAGAAGTAATTGATAGGCTCAGGAATATTCTGGAAGCAATCACCTAGTAATTATTTTGCTGCTCTTGCTTTAAATTATTAAAGAGGAAAACACCCCCCTGATATCAGAAATGGTGATTGCCTGTGGTTTGGCCCAGGGCGGTCTACGGAAAATTCATTTGTAAAGTGCCGGTGCTGATCAGAGTTCCCATAAAGAAATCTGCGGTCAGGTGCAGATAAACTTGATGTCACTGTCTTTAATCTCAACTTCTACAAAGGAGTTTTAAAGCAAACACTAAGACTCTATCTTCACACAGAAATTGTATAGAGATTTCAATACTTGAGTTCCCAGAACAGTCAGAGAAAGAAATTATTCAAGAAAAGTGACATCCTATCAAAAATCTCCAAAGTCACCCACTCTAACAACAGTTTCCTGTACACAAATTTTGTGTGAAATTGTCACATAAACAATATTCCACTTTGTTAGCAACATTGATTTCTAATACTCTCATGGAATCTATTACTATAATTGACTCTATCTGGTTTTTTTTCTTCCAAAGATGTAGCCCTTTTCTCAAGTTCACTAGTTTCATTGCTACATGCAGCTTGCAGAATTGTGGTTTTAGGAGGAAGACAGACTATATCTTACATATAAATAGTTCAAATTTTCTGTAATTCTGGTGCCTTTGGAGACCTTAAGAATCACTGTGTATGTAAGAACCCAGGCTGGAGAAGAGGAATTTCTAGTTGGGAAAAGGTGGGGTCAGAAGGGTTTGGAAATTGCAAGTGTTTAGAGTCACAGGCCAGTTACTCAGAGGGTGTAGAAGAAATGTGAGCAGGCTCAGGTGTGTGGGAGTGTGCACAGGTGTGTGTTTGTGTGTGTGAGTTTTGTATGAGTGTGGTATGTGTTTGTGTGAGTGTGTGTGGTTTGTACGTGGGGGTGTATGTGAATGTGAAGTGCGAATTTGGGGACAAACACACCCAGAGAGAGGTGATGGGAGGAGACTCAGAGAGCCCCAGAGGGAGGCCTGGGGTAGAGCAACTCGCTGAAAACCAACCCTGCCGATACCTGGCTCGTGGCCTTGCAGTCCCTGGACTGCAGTGTGAGAAGTTTCTATCTTGAAGCCCCCAGACTGTGGTATTTTGTCAGAACTGCCCTGGCCAACCAACACTGCCAGGTTAAGGGTCTGTTGGCTACAGAGCAAGAATGGGAAATTAGAAAGGAGAACAGGTAGGCAGCCTGGCCTTCTAATGCAGCACACAGCTGGTTGGACATCATCTCGTAGGTGACGAGGGGCTGGGGAAGACACTCAGCTGGGGTGAAAGTGTTCAGACTCTCAGACTGGCATTGAAACTACCTGTAGACGCAGGCACGTGTGCATATGCTCGGGCTATGTGTGTGCACCGCTCTATAAAGTGCATATGGTATACATTCTTGCAGCAACAGACAGCTGGCTTTGAAAGGGGGGCACTCAAGACTGGCATCCCTCAAGGATCAGAGCAGTAATCAGGGTGAACCGGCAGGAGAAGCTGGTGAGGTTCTTGAAAGGGGAAGTTCAACAGGCTGTCTGGTTGTCTGGACTGGGCAACCACATGGGAGGCACGGCCACTGGACTAAAAGAGAGAAAAACCAAAAACAGAGGAAGAGGGAACCCGGGGGAACAGAACGAACCGAGGTTTGAAGGTCTTGGGCTTAAGATGTGGTGGTTGTTCTGAGCTCAGAGTTCATGAGGAAGATCCCAGATGCAGGGGATGAAGGTGGAGATTTTGGAGCAGACTGGTGCCAGTGAGTCTGTGACACAGGAGAGAGCTGATCTGGGAACAGAGCCCAGTGTGGGGGGCTAGATACGCCCCCCGTGGACGTGACTGGATGAGGGGTTAGCGCGGGAGCTGGTGCAGCAGTGACCACGGCAGACAGGAGGCAGGCTAAGAACACAGTGGGCATTTAGCCGCGCCAGCCTCACTTGTCCACCGTGTGCTCGGAACTCCAGCAGCCTCCAGGGCAGCCTGCGCTGGGGAGCAGGACACGCTCGGACTTCCTGGCTCTCCACTGTCTTCTCTGTTAGTCCAGGGGCATTAGGGGACGTCCTCCCTGTCAGCAAGTCCCCAAGTCTACTTCTCACTCCCAAGGAATCTGTCTCCACCACAACCGGGTATTTCAGGGGAAATACAAACCATTCAGGCTCAGGATAGATTTATTTACAGGATCTCACAGGGGTTTGGAAATTCATATCACCCGTAAATATTGCCATGTGGGTGATGGTTAAAGAGATGATTGCTTTTTAATTGTTGTAATAAACATTTTGAAGTAATCATCTTTTTATAAAAAAATAAGTATACCAATAACTATGGCAAAATAATGAATTTGAATATGGATATAAATAAGTAAATTGTTAAAATCATGTATTTTATATGGAAGTTTCACTGCACAGGTTACACTGAAGTAATGCAATCTTTTCTTTGTTTCCCTAGCTATTTCCTTAGTTTTATTTTATTCCCGGTAAAGTTGGCGCTCCATGTCTTAGGGGAACTGCTGGTTAAAGTGAAGTTTTTGATAAAGGAGTTGGGCATCCTGAATTTTTTTTTTTTCTTTTTTTGGCAGTTTATGGTCGGGGCTGGGTTTGAACCCGCCACCTCCGGCACACGGGGCCAGTGCCCTACTCCGTTGAGCCACAGGTGCTGCCTGCCATCCTGATTTTTCCTCAGCTTCTGTAGTAACATCTGGGCTCCTGGATGAGTGAGGGTGTTGGTGCTGAGAGCTAACTGGGCTTCAGAAGGTGGCTGAGCAGCGACCCGCGCGGCCTGGCCCCACAGAAGTGCACACACATCCCTTCATCCCGAACTTGAGAACTGCAATTCTAGAGAACTGAGGTCCTGACTAAGAGAGGAGACGCTACAGTCAGGACACCAGAAGGACACGTGCACTGCGGCTGGGCAGCAACAGACACGTCACCTGCAAGTAAAGTAGAAGTGTGGACTAGTCCTTCAGGCATCCAGCTCCGGAATGAGAACAAAGCACCCGCGTCGTCCCGCGGAGGCCCTCGTGTGCTGGCCGTGCACTCCCCAGGGTTCTCAGGACCCTGATGGTCACCAACTCCAATTCCTGCCACCTGCTGCGGCCTTGCTCACTGCGGAGACGTCGGCTCTGCCCCCCGTTCCGCAGGCCTTTCTGGTTCTCTCTGTTGCTCTGTAACCATCTGTCAGGCACCGGGATCACAGAGCCTCGTGCAGCCAGCCGCGAGCTGCCCCTGGAACACGGATATTCACACATGTTGTCCCCGTCAGTGTGTGTCTACGAAGTGTTTGGTAACTTCCCCAGGCTCAGGGCAGAAGTCTCACTTCGTCTTTATTCTCTGTGTGATTTTACATGAAAGTTCTTATCACACATCTTGTAAAGAGCAGGAAGAAACTGAAGTTCGGAGTAACTGCGTCACTCCTTCTCCCAGATGAACTTGGATGGGGGCTAGACAGTGTAGCCCTGCTAGGACACTCAGCCATCCCAGACTGTCCTTACTCCTGTACTTGGCGGCTGCACAGGCGCAAACCTTCCTTTTCCGATCAATGCAAAGTATATTTGGAAAGAACTATCCCAAAGACACCTGAGCAATCAATGTCCTCCCGTCTGTCTCCGGCGCTGAGTCAGCACACGAAACTGTCTGCAAAGGACTCGTCTCAACAGCGGCGGGGACAGACACTGCCTCCTGGCTGCTCCCTCCACCTGGTCTGACCGCCCCTGTGCTGTCCCAGCATCTGGTGGACTTAGCCAGCGTGTCACTGTTCTACCAGGAGAGATACTGTAAAACCTGTCACACAGATGTCGGCCCTGTCTGGAAGTGTAATTTAAAATAATCTGAGGTATAAAGACTACACAAACAAGTGCTTTCTATTCATAGAAAAAGAAATAAAAGTAGCCGAAAACATTAAATAATGTTTCCAACAATTAACAGAAGGAACCGGGTGGGGCACCCTGGTGAGCAGTTTGGATGACGGCAATGGGACCTGGGTGCAGACACCCACACAGTTGGCCTGGGCTGTGGGCAGTGGCCGGTGCTGGGCTCTGGGGAGAGAGGGCAGGGTCACCTTGGGGGCTGGGATGGCCCACAGCAAGGACTGGGTGTCCCAGAGACCCCCCCACTTTTCTGCAGCTGTGGGCACACTGCCAGGAGTCTTCTTGAGGCCACCAGCCTCCTGTCCCTCTGGCCATATTCATGTGCTACTGCCTGGAAGGAGGCTAACTCCTTTGTGAGATTGTTGTCTGGAAATCCCGAGAGCAGACCCCAGCCTCCCGGTGTGGCTTGGGAAATTCTCACCTATGCAGGTCTGGCCAGGTGTGACACTCTGCCCAGGTATGACACTGGGCCACCTCACTGTGGGACCCAAAGTGAAGCTCTATGGGGACCACAGATGCCCACAGGTGGGGGGAGGCGAGGGCACCTGCAGACAATTCCATGAATAGTCTCTAAAATGTCATGGAGGGAAAATTGAAATAATTGCATTGGGTTACAGAAGTCACCAACTAATATTAGATTAGAACATTCAAGAATCTCTCCTCTGTGTAATCATTTCTAATGTATATTTTCAATACATAGTAATTTTTTCAAATAAACATTTTTGCTGTCTTAAAAAAAGAGAAAAAAAAAGAATCTCTCCTCTTGTCTTCATTGGCGAGAGCGCCCCGAGTCACGTGACACCTGAACTCTCGAGACTTTTCCTGACGTGCCTCTGCGAGGTGTTTGAGAAGAATCACCCTCGAGGGACTGAGGAATGTGAAGTGCGCACGCAGGCCTGAGATGCTCTTTCAGTTTTATCTGTAATTCGCACGCCTTGATTAGGCAAATGGCATTTTATAGGTTACAAACCAACTTATCTTTAATTTTCTGGTGCCCAG
Organism: Perodicticus potto; assembly: GCA_963574655.1. Taxonomy (NCBI): domain Eukaryota; kingdom Metazoa; phylum Chordata; class Mammalia; order Primates; family Lorisidae; genus Perodicticus; species Perodicticus potto. Next base: position 23,691 of record CAUYRH010041703.1, on the reverse strand, counting down.
TTCAGAGGAACACATGTCTTCACAGAGCCTTGGTCACACATCCCTGGAGGTACTGAAGCTGCTGGCCCCAAGGTGGCATCATGGACAAGAGGACACTCCCTCCAGACATCTGGTCAGTCCTGTGCGGGGCGGACGCTAGACCCTCCACAGATGGAAACACTGAGTCTCGATGACATTAGGTTAGCTGCCTGGAGAGCGCCTGGCCAGGCAGCCCTGCAGCCACTGTTCATCCAATTCTAGCCCCTTACCCGGTGCGTGTTTCTTGGGGCAAGTTGCCAACTGCATTGGTCTCTCCTGCCCTGACTTGTGTCCATGCAGCGTGAAGCTGCTGACGGGAATGGAAGGGCTTGGTCTCTAAGAAGGACTCATGCTGGAGGGAGGGTCAGAGCAGACTGGACCCGAGGACATCCCAGGTTGAAGTGTAACCTCTTGGGAATGTAAGCTGAGAAGGTGTGTTCCTTATTTGCCAAATATGTGGGGATTCTGCTTTTGATTTAAAAAACTATGGATACATATTAGTTGTTCATATTTGTGGGGTCCATGTTGCATTTTGACACAAATATACAACGTGTAATGACCTACTCTGGGCAACTGGAATGTCCATCACCTCAAACATTCGTTTCTTTGTGGTAGAAACACTCTAAATCATTTCTTCTGGCTATTTCAAAACATACAAGAAATTATTTTTGATTCTAGTTGCCCCGTAGTCCTATCAAACATGAGAACTTACTCCTTCTCCCAAACTGCTTCTAATCTTTAATATAATTTCCTCGTGGTTAGAACATGCTTGTAAGTTTATTGACACTTATTTTATAGCCCCGAATATGGGTGCATGCACTGGTAAGGAATGTTTTTCTTTGTAGTTCCATCAGTTTTGCTTTAAGTATTTTGAAGCACTCTTATTAGGTAAAGAAATGTTTAGAATTGTTATGTCCTCTTGATTAATCAGCTCGTCCATCATTACAAATCCATCTCTTTCCTTATCCACTTTGTCCGTCCTGAGGTCACCTCTCTGACATCCATATAGTGGCCTCTCCAGGGTTCTTTTATTAGTATTAGTGTGGGGTATATTTTTCATCATCTTACTTTAAATTTTGTATGTTATTTTTAAAAATCCACATCTTGCAGTAAATTCAGAGTAGAGTATTCACTTGAGGGGGTTGGAGCGGGGTGAGCAGCCGGCGCTGTGTTATGCTGGTGGTCCCTAAGTCCATTCCAACTCCTCGGCTCTGCCGCTGTGCCGAGAAGGCAGCCACAGACCATGTTAGCACAGTGCACATGACCGTGCTCCAATAAGGGCTCATTTACAAAAGCATCTGGGCAGCCTAAAAGTAAATTAAATATAATGTGATTATTTATATGCTTAAGCTTAGATCTGTCATGATTTTTTAAAAGATTTATCCCATCTGGACTTCATTCTCTTCTTCCTTCTTTTTCTGCTCTTTTCTGTATTAGTTTTTTTGTTTGTTTGTTTGTTTTTTGAGACAGAGTCTCATTTTGTCACCCTCGGTAAAGTGCTGTGGCATCACAGCTCACAGCAACCTCCAGCTCTTGGGCTTAGGAGATTCTCTTGCTTCAGCCTCCCAAGTAGCTGAGACTTAAGTAGCTGGGACTACAGGCTCCCACCACAATGCCCAGTTATTTTTTGTTACAGTTTGGCCGGGGCCGGGTTCGAACCTGCCACCCTTGGTATGTGGGGCTGGTGCCCTGCACACTGAGCCACAGGCACCATCCTCTGTGTTAGGTTTTTATGATTCATCTTTCCTTCTTTGTTGTTTTATTATCTGCAATTGTTTGTTTTCTTATTTTAGTGATCACTTTAGGATTCACAGATTACATTTTAGCTTATCGTGGACTGTTTTCAAGGAAGATTAAGCCATTTTTATGAAAGTTTAACAAACTTACAGTAGGACAGTCATATGTGGTTTGACACTTAAGTTCTCAAACTTATCCTAGAAAAAGTGCCACAGACCTTATGGCTGAATATCCTGACAGTCACCTTCTAAGCCCTCCCCCTGGGAGGCTCTGCACCAACACCAGGCTAGTCCACCCTGCCAAGCAATTCTGAAACTCTCTCTAGAATTACCATCTCAGGTTTAATCGTCAGGCCTCTGTTGCATAATGATGTTTAAGCCAATGATGAACTACATATAAATGGTGGTTCCATAGGATTATAATACATATAATAGATACAATGTATATTTTTACTGTGTCTTTTTTATGTTCAGGTATGTTTGGATATGAAGACAGTAACTGTTGTTGCAGTCGCCTACCCTGTTCTGTTTGGTAACATGCTGCAGTTTTGTAGCTCAGAAGCAATAAGTTAGACCATGTGGCCTAGGTCTGCAGTGGACTATGAAAGGGCACTCTGTGAAGTTTGCACAATGACGACATTACCTAAAACACTGCACTGCTCAGAATGTACCCACCTAAGTGTCACATGGCTGTACCGACATTCTCCTCTCTCGTGGCTTGTGACAGTGTGACCCCGCCTTGTACTTTCACCTGTTATAAACTACATGCTACACTGTTATCTCTTTCAAGAGATTTAAGCAGCAATGAAAGTATCATACATTTAGCCATGTAGTTAACATTTCTAAGAATTTTCATGCCTTTGTCTAGTTCAGCTTTCTAACTAGAGCATTTTCCTTTTGCCTGAAGTACTTCCTTTAATATTTTTTGCAGTATGTGACTCTGGTGAGAAATTCAGTTAGCTTTTGAATGTTTAAAAATATCTTTATTTCACTTTTTTTTGAGAGCTGTTTGGGCTGGGTATAGAATACTCAGTCAGCAGCTCCCCGTGCAGCACCTCAGCGATGCTGCCCGCTGTCTTCACTCCTTCTGTTTCCAGAAAGGGAAGCACCTGCCAGCTCATCTCTGGTCTGCGCCCAGCATGCTCTCAGCGTTTCCTCTCTCTCATTACTGCTAAGACTTTCTTTTATTAACTTCGGTAGGCAGATTCTAAGGTGGACCTCAATGATCCCACATCCTGGTAGGAGGGTCACTATGAACATTTTGAGACAGACTGTGTTATGGTCCATTATTTAACTTCCAAGAAACACAGTTGATAGCATCCTTTCTGATTCACCCAAGTTTCAATTTGCTTGGCTTTTTTGGTGTTGCTAGGAGGAATTCACTTATTTTCATCTGCATGGATTTTATGTTTCTTGATTTTTGTGTATCTCAAAATTTTCATTATGACTCACATATTTACATCTGCACAGGACTCTTCCTCTTAGAGTAGGCTGGACTTATTCACTCACTTTCGATGAATAGAATATAGCAGCAGTGATAGCATAGCATTTCTGAGATTAAATCACAGTAAGACTGTGGGCTTTTGCCTGATGCTATGTGTTAAGAGCTGTCCTGTGGAGAAGCCCAAGTGGTACATCCAGTGTTTTCAGCCACCCGCTATTGAGGGCCTGAAACCTGCTAACGGCCACTGCAGGACAGCAGACCCTCTGCTAGCCATACTGGACGTCATTGCAGTCCTGACCAGCACTGCCAAACTAGCCTTGGTAGAGACTGAGCCAGAGGCAGCCAGCTAAGCCTTGCCTGGAATCCTGACCATTAGGAATTTTGAAGTGATAATAAATGATTTGCATGACTGAGTGTCATGACCATTTGGTACCCAGCACGGATGACTAGTAATACTGGTTTTGAGAAATTAGAGATGATGTGTTTTGGTATAGTTTTCTCCATGTTTCTCATCTTCCAGACTTAGTTAACATCTGTGGGTTCATAGATTTCATTAAATTAAATTTCCAGGGGCTCCTAGTTTTATCAAATTACACTTGTGTGGGTTAATAGTTTTTATCTGACTTTGAAAATACTGATATATGGTTATTCTTCAGGGTTTTTTTTTTCCACTTCTCCCTCCTTTATTCCCATATTGATCAAGTTTTAATTCCCCAGCTAGATTTTATTTTTTTTTTAGATGAGCAATACATTTTTATAGACTAAATGAAATTATGTGGGCTTTGCTCCTTAACAAAAATCATAATATATAAAAATTAGGTAGCAATGAGAGTTGGTGAAAACAGTTCAGGAAATATGAGTGTTAACTATGGAAAGTTAGCAAAACCAGCCCTTAGAAAAGTCTCTGATACTTAGAATTGGTGTCATATGGCAGATGGGATTATATGATAGGAAACCGAGTTTTTTATAGATTTTATTTTATTTCATTTTGTTTTGTTTTGTTTTGCAGGCCTGGACTGGATTTGAACCCATCAGTACCAGTGCACGGGCTGGCGCTGAACTTTGCTTTGTTCACATGTTTCATTCTTCACCACTGCCCTGTGTAACAGTTTCTGTTATTACAAGTTCAAGTTCACTAGCATTCTACTTTACAGTGCCCGACATCCAGTGCTGATCATGTCCAGAGCCCTTCTCATTTGAGACGTTGCCATTCCTATCCCAGGGTTTCTATTTCAAATGTGTCTCTTTCATGTCTTCTGTTTTGCTATTTAATATTTAGATCATATGAAATAAAGTCATAACAGTATTTTGTTGCTTTTAAATTCTAATTCTCATCTATGTGCCAGCTGTGGGTCAGTTTAGTTAGATTATATTGATTACATTTTCCCTTCATTATGGGTTTTATTTTCCTGCTGTTTGCATGACTGAGAAGTATTTCTTCAGATGCCAATCTTCATGAACTTTGCCTTGCTGAATAATTGTGTGGTCCTGTAAAAATTATGGAGCCTTGTTTATGGATAAAGTTACCTCTCCTCGGGTCTGACTTTTAAAATGTACGTGGTACTTTGTCTTGGGCTAGTTATGTGCCTTTGCCGAAGTGGGACATTTCAGAATGCTCTGCCCAACACCCCTTAATTATTAGGTTTCCATGCTGTCTTGTGCAAACAAACACATTTTCTGGGTCTTTACAAAGGCTAGATGTTATTTTTCTTTCTCTTTTTGGGCCATTTTCCCTCTGTCCTTGGTTCCTTGTACACATGGACAGATACTACTGAGTCCCCCGAGGAGCTGCCTGTCCAGCTCCGGAGCCTCTGCGACTCTCCCCCACTACTGCTCCACCCGCAGGCTCCACGCACGTCCTTCTTCTCTCTGGACTCCCCACTCTGTCTTACAAATTAGTGATATTTGTAAAGAGTAAAAATCAGAATTTTACTCAGCGTTGTAGTATTTCCTTAATGCTGTGCTTTAATTAATAAAGATAATTGTTTTGGTCAAAAATTATCTTGAAGATTAAAAGGGCCCTGTCTTTGTGCGACTTCAGGATTATATGGGCCTATGGCTTTCAGAGAGTCTCTTGTTGAAGGAAGTGTTATTATTGTGTTTGCTATTTTCAGCCTCACAACAGAATATCTTTAATTTTATTGTTTAAATTTATTTTCACATTACCAAAAGGCTGAGGCTGTAGGAGCAGGAATGTTAAAAACTGCATACTAACTGGGGGAACCCCATGATGAGGCCACATCACCGGGGCTCTGTGCTGACCCTGCTTCTCACTTGTTCTGTGTCCAGCAGCAAAAGGAAGTTAATGAGATGTTTATTGAAACCAGACACTTGGGCTCTGAATGTATAAAGATAGAGTAATTTTGATAAAGGAATTATATAAATCTGGTTATTCATTAAAATACAGGAGATTAACACAATAATACCATTTAGCGCCAATTTATATTCTGTCCTTGGCATTCTGTTTTACTAAGATTTATGCCAAATTCTTCTCAATTGAGTTATTTAAAACTTCCACAACTAGTAGAGGAGACCATTCTCACAGCCAATTCTGCTTTTCTTATCTTTACTCCAAATATTGTTACTTTTACTACTTTATTCAGTTTAAAAATATTTTAGAATAGGTATTAATAAATAAATAGATAAATGCCCAAAACCTTGATAGGGGTTTGCTCTTTATTATATTAACCTTTTCCAAAACGTAAGCTCAGCAGCTTCCATCTATCAATGTCTAACTTAATAGAGCCAATCACTGGCACTAAGTTTATTTTAATTTGAACTTTAAACTGGGTTGCTGCATTAACACTTGCATTGTTCTTTGTTTAAGTTCCCTAAATGATGAAACACTCAAGACATTTCTTGAGGGTATGGCTACTAAATGTCTTTAATAGATATCACATAACAGTGAAACAGCAAATCATAAGCAAAATGTATGGGACACAAAGAATTATTTTATACAAATATTTGGGAAACTCATGTGAAATATAATGCTATCTCTTGGATCTGAAAATCCTGACTTAGGCTCATTCTCAGGCAATCACAGTCAAATGGGTCCAACTATACTTTCAGGTGGTATCCGCAAAGTTTTAGTCTCAGAGGGGACGGATTCGGTTTCCTAACTTGTTGGCAGCAAGCCAAGCCAGTGGATTGGGGAGAAGAAAAGTTTAATCACCAGGATTGAATGTTTCACTTCTCTCTCTCTGAGGGCAGGGATCAGGCTCACGTCTCACGTGGTGGTGCCCTGTTATAGGGCAGTGAGTTCACCAGGAATCACCAGGCCCTCAGACTGTCCTGTCTTCAGGCTCCCACCAGCCTCTCCCACTCTAAATAGTATTATTCTCATGTCATTTTTGACCATCAGCTTTCAAGGCAATGTGTAAGTGCACAATTCAAATCGTTTCCTCCAGATGTGAATGTGGACACATTTGTCCTCTTGTTCCTACACTACATGGGGCATCCCAGTTCTCAACTTTTCACGTTCATTAGTGGCCCAGTACTAACAGCAGCAAAAACAGTGATGAATGAGTCCCCAAAGGCCCTGGTAAGTGTGCTGGGCCCTATGGTTCCAAGGGTTGCCAGCTCTCTGTGGAACATTTGTTTATTAAGATGGCACCCTCTGTCCCCAGTTTGAGGTCTCCTCAGCTTTGCTTTTGATGGTTTATAGCTGACTCTGGGTTGGAGGAGGAGTTACAGCTAGCCAGTGTAGAAAGAAGATTTTACACACACACACACAGCACATTCTCTCTCTCTCTCTCACAGAGTTGTGAGGGTTTTCAGAGTGAATCTTGCTATATGCTCAGGTTCACTAGCATATAGTCCAGAGACTCCCAATTAGCCCAGTGCTGACCACGCAGCAGGGAAATCTAAGTCTGATGGAGTCTTTCACCCAAGTCTGATGACCATCCTGGTACCTCTATCATCCACTCCACCCATTTGCAATTGAAGCATTTTATGCAGATGCTATAATTAGACACACAATTGTCCTTTTCATCTCCCCAATACAAAATGTGAACATGTGGTTTGTTTCTAGAAAATAGTGCCATCAATGTTTTCCAGTTCAATCGCTGAAATAAATACTAGAGCTACTTTCTAATCTCGGGTTTCAGAAATGAAACCATCACTCAATGTCATGGATGAAACCACACTAAATTAAGTAGTGAGCTTCTCTATTACGTTACAAATAACTTGAAGGAAGGAGAAGGGTCTGGACTCACCTCCGTGTCCTGGGGTGCTCCTCCTGCACCGCTTCACAGGCAGGAGCTCAGGAAACCCCGAGAGCTCTCGGGAAGGGCACCGAATGAGAGGCTCTTACCTGCGGGCCCTCGTTTGCCGTTACACATGGAGCATCTTCTAATTCATGGAAGGAGGGGCCTAGTTATTGGTAGGAAGCCTTAGTCTGTCTCTGCAATGAAAATGCTACAAAGACTATGAAATCAACATAAGCTTTTGTTTTGTCTGAAATTCTCTTGTCTCCCTCGCTCCTTCGTCACTCACCTTCCCTCATTTTCCTTTCCTTTTTCCTTCTTGTTCTTCTTCTACTCCTCTTCCTTATCTTTGTCCTCTCTCTCGCTCTCTCCCCCTCTCTCTCCATACCCCCGTCATTCAAGTTCATATTTCCCTTACACCTAGTAAGGTCTATTTTGGCTCCTCTGCATTGTTGGAGGTGCACGTACAGGTGAAGCAGGACAAGAAACACTTCGGATGCGTCCGTTCACAGGCCACTGCCTCAGGAGAGAGGGCGTCAGCCCTGGGGGGCCAGCCGTGTGGCCTCCAGAGTGAGGCACACCAAGGCCAGTTATGTTCCTCGCTTCTTATTTATTTATTTATTTATTTTTATGTCAGATTACATGGGGGCACATATGATTAGATTATACAATTTACTTTTGGGAGGTTAAAGTCGAGGCTGTAGTTCAGGAAGTGTGCCCTATACCCGGGCAAGGTATATGGCCCATATATCCCCATTTGGTGGGGACTTACCCAACCTTCTCTTCCCTCTCCCTTATTTGAATTTAATTGAGATTTCTCTCATGTAAGCCAGTAGTTGTTAATCTGCTGTTTCTAATCAGAGCTGAGTACACATGGTTCTTGTTTTTCTATTCTTATGATACTTTGCCTAGGAGAATGTTCTTCAAATCTATCCAGGTTTTACATAGTTATGAAATTTTTGTCTTTTTATGGCTGAATAGTATTCCATGGCATACGTAGACCACAGTTTATTAATCCATTCATGTGTTGAAGGGCCCAGGGTTGTTTCCACACCTTTGCGATTGGGAATTGAGCGGCCACAAACATTCAAGTGCTTATGATAAAACGACCTTGTTTTCTTTGGGGTATATACCTAATAATGGGGTTGCAGGATCAAATGGTAGGTCTACTTTAGTTCTTTGAGGGATTTTCATACTTCTTTCCACAGAGGCTGTGCCGGTGTGCAGTCCCACCAGCGGTGTTTATTTTTAACAACAGATTTTTGAAAAGGCAAGCTGGAAGATGTTCAGGAAAGAGCGAACATAACAGAAAGGGTCACGGATTTACCTGTGGGAAGAAAAGCCACACTCCTTTAGCGCCCGGATGGTGAAGGAGGAACCCCTGATGCCGAGTCATCCCAAGCTCTCATCGACTCGGGTGCTGGTCCTGCCGAGCGAGGACATCCAGAATGAGAGGGTGTGACGGGAGGAGGGAAAGTGGAACAGCGCAGACACGCCGAGTCTGCTCAGGGAGCACCCCAATCTATGTTAATGTGTCTGTGTTTTACATGTGCTGGGTACTGCGACAGACTCGCCTTGTCTAACACAATCGGAGGAAGACTGGGGACCCATCAGTTACTATTAATGTTTATCCAGCTTCCTGGCAGGGGAAGCAGAGCTACAATTAACGCGTGGAATCTTCATACCAAACACCCTGAAGGTGGAAAAATGTGGCCAAGTCCAGTCCTGGTGTCTTCCTTCTCCACTTCAGGGTTTCTCTGAGCTCAGAAGTCACTGCGGAGGCGCCATACATCACCGAGACCCAACAAACCACGAAATCTGTTCCAGTGCTTGGTCATCACAGCTGATGGACTGTGAATGCAGAGAAGCAGAAAATAAGCTCTGCACCGGCACTTCATCAGGCGAAGGCTTAACAGTTTAATAAGCCCATAACTTTCTGCCCCGTGTGAGGGGCGGTCACGCCGCGGTGCTGGTGCAGCCAGTGCTTCATCTGTCATCTCGGTAGACAAGCATGTCCATACTGACGACGAAATCATGGCTGGAATTTACCTGAATGGATCGACTGATTTCTCTTTATGGCAATAGTTTGCCTCCACAATCCCCATGGGTGTGCACACACACATAAATTAAAACACACCTTAACAAGTGTGAAGTGTTTCAATCAAAATCTATAAAGTGCTTCAAATTTTGCTTGCTGAATTATGAAGAAATTCAGTGCTTCCTTCCAGAGTCCCCGATCCCACCCCTAACTTTGCCCAGACACTAGGGTCAGATTCGCCTTCTCTGTTTCCCAGAGGAGCCCCAGCGTGGAGCCAGCAGGAGGCCACCTTCCCATTCATCATCTATCCAGCGAGTCCCTGTCTGTCAGGGTGCTGATTTGCTTACTGGCTCTGTCACCTGCCCTAACCTCCAAGGGCATCTAAGTTCACGTGTAGAGGTGCTTTTCTTCGGTCTGTGTGACCCAGACTTCCCAAAGCTTCACTGCCACATCAGGGTGGTTGGGTTCAGAGGAGATCCCAGCTGTAGCCACACCGAGCAGGAGCCAGACTTGTCCCCTGAGTACACGGTCCTAGCCTCCAGCCTGTGTCCCCCTGTATGCCCCCTTCTTGTGTGGCGGGCTCACCTTTGGCACCTCGCCTCCCATGCTCTTAAGACTCACACACTCATCTACGACAGTGACCCTCACCTGGACAGGAACAGGGACAGCTCTGCCTCTCCTCCTTAAAGACCAACCCTAACCCTAACCCACCTGCCCACCACAACAATTCAGGTGCCAGGGATAGCAGGAGCCAGACGCAGTCAGACTCTCCATGGACAGAAAGTGGCTAACTATGGTACATTGTCTTAAAAGCTCTTGAAAGAACTAAGGTAGATCTTTAAGGTGGCTTTGTGTGGCTCAATTCTTATTAAGTTAATATTCAATTCAGCAAGCCATAAAAATCCTTTATACTTACATATACATATGTACACACAATATATCAATAATTGATGCAAATAATTAAGAAGTGCTTCAGAACTGCCCCACAATCTAAGCATATTCTTCTTCCCTGTTTCTGTTTTCCATTAGTATATTTTATGTTTATATGTTTTTATGTCTTTACATTTTGTATGCATTATGATACTGGATTTTCCTCTTTCCCGTGTATTTATTTTCCTCTTTCCATTGGAGAATTTTTTTCTTTCCTTCTGTTGAATGCGGGGCTCATTCTTACCGAGGAACGCTTCTTGGTAGGAGAACCATGGTGACGGTGGCCTCTAATCGTCCTTCCAGTGGACGTGCAAAGTCCACAGCAACCACAGACCTGTGCTCCCGACACTGAAAGTGACCTTACTTTTCTTGTCTACTATTTAGAAATAACCAGAATAGTGGTTATTTCTATATTTAATAACCACTATATCTGGTTCTATTTAGATAGAACCAGATGTAAATCATCTTGTCATGAATTCCATAAAATTGGGACTGGATTCATTTCTGGTGATATTTTAATTAGGAACAAAATTTCAAGGAGGCCATTTGTCAAAATATATAATGAAAAATTTTAAACATGAGAATATTTTTCAACCCCCAAAATGTTTTCCTAAAACATTTTCCTAAAAGAAATATAGACAAATTATACAGTAATATACTAGTGATCTAATGTAATGTATAATAAAAGATTCTGGATGATCTAAATTTCAGTAACAATGGAATTTTTAATTAAATTAATATTCATGAAATAGAATGTCAAAGAATTATTGAAGTTATAGTATCTGTAAAATATTCAATGGCATAAAAATCATTCACCATATAATAATGAGTTAAAATACAGCTGTGCAGTGTGGTGCCTGTGGCTGTGACTAGGGGGCTGGCCCTGTATACCAAGGGTGGCAGGTTCAAACCCGGCCTTGGCCAAACTGCAATAAAAAACAGCTAGGTGTTGTGGCGGGCACCTGTAGTCCCAGCTACTTGGGAGGCTGAGGCAAGAGAATCGCCTAAGCCCAAGAGCTGGAGGTTGCTGTGAGCTGTGACTTCACGGCACTCTACCAAGGGTGATAAAATGAAACTGTCTCTAAAAATATAAAATAAAATAAATAAAATACAGCTGTGAAGTCATCCTATTGTGGGCAATATTTGCACAGAAAATGGGGGGAAAGTAATCCAACCAATTATTGAAAGAGCTCACTCTAGGGCGTGGGATGCTGTGTTATTTCCATGTTTGTTTGCTCTGTATGGTGTGGCTGCATCCACCATGCATGTGGATTCTTTATGTGGACGAATGTTGGAGCAATATTATGTGAGGCTGGGTTCTCAGCTAAAGCAACTCTGCCTCCCAGGCAGTATCAGCAACACCCAGAGACTTTTCTTATTTTAGTTACCGTGAACACGGGGCAGGGACACACTGCTGACGTCAGACATCTGTTGGGCTCAGACACCAGACCAACTGGTCCTGAATTCTGACTCTATCACTTAACTGCTATATGATCTCAGGTGCACTACTTAGCCTGTTGGTAACTCAGTTTCCACTTCTGGCCATGGAGATAATAACAATATCCATCTCACGGGGAAGTTGTGGGGCTGAATGGATTAATAAGTGCAAACGTTCAGAATACAGCAGGACTCCGTCAGCACTAAGCAAGCGTCCATGAGCAGCACCGTCAGGAGCCTCCCTTCATCTCAACATCGAGGAGACACGAAGAACGCAGGAGCAATAACCCAGACACTCACAATAATTAACTGATAATTTTTTCTTAAGTTCTTAACTCTTTTTTCCAAAAACTTAAATAGTACTAAACGTAAATAAGATACCATCGATTAGTTGTGTTTTATTTCCTTTTCTACTCATACCTTATCCTCCTCATCACAGATGACCTGATCAAGAATTTTGTGTGCACTTTCCTGGTCTGCTATTTTAGGTTTATAACAACTGTATGTCTCCATAAGCTAACTAGAGAAAGATAATCTATCATCTAATTACAATGTATATCTTAAGATAGTCAAATCATTTCTTATTACTTATCTAAGGCAAGGACCTAGCATGGTTAACCACCTTACAAAGCTACCTCTCCCATTATATTGCCATTCCCGCATTTTTCATCCCACTTTGAAGCAAATGTAAGTGATACTTTTATAATCAATAATTAATTACACTATGAATATAATTTGTCAGTATCTTTGTCTCTGTTACTTTTATTTCATTTCTCCCTTTTGAAATATTTTTCTTTTTGTCTTTTTTCTTTTTTTTAAATAGAATCTCACTCTGTCTCCCTGAGTAAGAGTGCCCTGGTGTCATCATAGCTCATGGCAACCTCACACTCTTGGGCTCAAGTAATCCTTTTGCTTCAGCCTCCCAAGCAGCTGGACCCACCTCAGTGTCCCCCTGCTTTTAGAGATGGGGTCTCACTCTTGCTCAGGCTGGTCTCAGACTCCTGAGCTCAAGTAATCCACCCGCCTCAGCCTCCTCAACTGCTGGGAATATAGGAGTGAGTCAACATGCCCAGCCCCTTAAAGTATTTTCTTAATGAATGAATGATTTAGTAATTTTTTTACTCCTTTGGGGTAGGGCCCATGGATGGTTAACTCTTACTATTTTTACACACCCAGGATTGTCCTTATTTTGCTCTCATACTTTGATAATACATTAAATAGGTATGAAAAACTAGGTCCAACATTATTTTCCCTCAGAACTTTGAATTTTTTTAATAATTTTCCACCACATATTGTTGAGGAGATGCCCAATGTCAAAGTAGTTATTCACATACGTAATTATGAGTGCCTTCTTTTGGAAGTCTGTCATGTTTTATGATTTTTCTATTTAAAATTTATTTTATGTAATTTTGTTAAAATACATCTAATATGAATTTATTTTGTTTATTCTCATCACCAGTGGATAGGTGCTGAATGTCTGAAAACCGTGGAGAATACGTGACTATGAGATGTGACAATTAAGTTTGTGAACTCGTCCTAGAAGGAGTGCTACAGACCTCTGTGCTGAATATCATTGCCGTCACCTCCCGGGTACTCCTCTTGGGAAATTATTGCATTCACGCCATCACTTAGTCCACCCTTCAAAGCAATTATAGAACTTTTTTCTAGAATAACCATCAGAGCAGGTGCCATAGAAGTTCTGACAATTAAGTTTTTGAACTTGGGACCATGTGCTCATGTTGGCAGCCCAGTATGAACAACTCAGGGGGGCTCATGACTCCGTGCACCAATGCCTCACAGCTGTGTCCTGTCCACGTGTGGTGGGGTCTTCCCAAGTGATGGTCATTATTACTGTTGCATGTTTTTCTGTGCTATATGATACCAGATTTAATTATCTGTCCCCATATTTTCGCTTTAAACATCACCTCTCTGCCATAGCTTTGTCTTTGCTCTTTGTGACTTTTCTTCCTTCTGTAATGTATTCTCATCAACGTCCTCATATTCACCAATTCTCTCTTCAACTATGTCTAGTCAAGAATTTATCTTTTCTATCAAGTTTTTTTCTTTTTTGGAATTTAAGGTCTATATTTTACTCTTAGGATTTTATTTATTTATTTATTCATTTTTTATTTCTAGAATGTTTCCTTGATTACTTTCCTGTAAATGTATTGCATGTTCCTTTCAGATTTACCTCTGCACATATTCATCTTTTGAGTAATTGAAGAACAGCTTCTCAAAAATATTTCCAGATTATTCCATCATTCCCATTTTTTGTTTGTTTGATTTTGGTTTTGTTACCTCTTCAGCTTCTAATTTTTCTCATGTGTAATGAAATGTGCTGTGAAAACTCACAACCAGCAAGGGCTCCTCTTGCCTCCGTGCAGAAGCAGATCTGAAGTTGGCAGCTTTGATTTGAGCTCTCAGAGGCCCCAGGATTTGTGCTCAGGACCTCTGGGGGTCTCCCCGGCTCCCAGGTTGTGGTCTTGGTGTGTTTTTCTTCTGTGTATGTAAGCAGTTTACTTGTAGGCGTAGTTCTGGGGTTGATAGCTTTTTAAAGCCCTTTATTATGGGACATCTCTCTATTCTACATGATTCAATTGCTTTTCATTTTTTCTATTTCTGTTTGTAAAACCCAATCAGCCTGTGCTTTCTTTCCGTTTTCATACCGTGTACTAAGGGTTTCCTCTGTCCTGTTTCTCCTTCTCCTCCCTTTTCTCCTTACTTCTTTCTTGCAATACCTTTTCATTATTATTATTGTCATTTTGTTAAAGCCATTAGTTTCAATCAGGGCTTGTGCTTTCTGTGTTGTGAAACGCTCACTAGTGTGCACAGTCTCACGGGACATGTGCACACTGAAGTCACTACGGGATCTGGGACGCTCACTAGCAGGGAAATCTCAGAGTACACACGAATACTGAAGTCACTATGGGATCTGGAACGCTCAGTAGTGGGGAAATCTCAGAGTACACACGAATACTGAAGTCAGCACGGGATCTGGGACGCTCACTAGCAGGGAAATCTCAGAGTACACACGAATACTGAAGTCAGCACGGGATCTGGGACGCTCACTAGCAGGGAAATCTCAGAGTGCACACGAATTCTGAAGTCAGCACAGGATCTGGGACGCTCACCAGTGTGCAGAACCTCACAGGACACGTGCACACTGAAGTCAGCACGCTGTTTGACCTTTTTCCTTTTCCTCACTCACTCTGACAAATATTTGGATGCTGTTTCTGCTTGATCTCCGTTGTCTTCCATGATCTGGGCCAATGCGGCTGATGCCAACGCTCACCCCCTCGGTTTTTGCTCAGTTCATTATGGCCAATTACTCTGGCCTGGCTGAACAGGCTCCTCTTCCTACCATACAAGTAGACTTCATTTTTTAGCTTTTCTCTCCTTTTTATCCTCTGTCTCATGTTGGATGGTCATGTGCACAGTAGGGACTGTATGGAGAGTGTGGACTCATCAGTTAAAAATGACATACTTTTGAAAATATATGTTTTAATAGCCTCTGGTGTTGACTTAAAGTCTTAGCATTATTGTCTTTAAAGGATTGTGAGCTCGTTTACAGCTCACAGGAGAGAAAAGCTAAGGAATGCGGTCTAATTGTGCTGCCCTGCCATTGCATGCATGGCACTGTACCCCCCAGCACTGGCCTCATTGACCACAGCAGACTCCCGGGCACTGGCCTCACTGGACCCTGGACACTGGCCTCACTGGCCTCACTGGACCCTGGGCACTGTCCTCACTGACCACGCTGGACCCTGGGCACTGTCCTCACTGGCCACACTGGACCTTGGACACTGGCCTCAATGACCTCACTGGACCCCTGGGTACTGGCCTCACTGGCTGCACTGGACCCTAGGCACTGGCATCACTGGACCCCCAGGCACTGGCCTCACTGGACCATGGACACTGGCCTCATTGGCCTCATAGGACCCCGGACACTGGCCTCACTGCACTCACTGGACCCCTCATTGACCACAGCAGACTCCCAGGCACTAGTCTCACTGGACCCTGGACACTGGCCTCACTGCACTCACTGAACCCTGGGCACCATCCTCACTGGCCACACTGGATCTTGGACACTGGCCTCAGTGACCTCACTGGACCTCTGGGTACTGGCCTCACTGGCCACACTGGACCCTAGGCACTGGCATCACTGGACCCCCAGGCACTGGCCTCACTGGACCCTGGACACTGGCCTCATTGGCCTCATTGGACCATGGACACTGGCCTCACTGCACTCACTGGACGCTGGCACTGGTCTCACTGGCTGCACTGGACCCCCAGGCACTATCCTCACTGGCCTCCCTGGACCCCGGGCACTATCCTCACTGGCCTCCCTGGACCCCGAACACTGTCCTCACTGGCCTCCCTGGACCCCTGGACACTGGCCTTACTGGCCACGCTGAACCCCGGGCACTGGCCTCACTGGACCCTGGACACTGGCCTCCCTGGACCCCTGGCACTGGCCTCACTGACTCAGTGCTCGGCTCCATCAGCTGCGTTTGCCCCTGTAGGTGGAAGATGCTGCGTCTGTTACTAAATCATGTTTCTTTTTCTTTTTTCCTAATCCTTCAGCACGTCCTTATCTACTAGAAGATCAAGTTCAGTTAACCCTTCAAGGCTCTTTAAAATCTTCTCACATCATTTTCTAATTCTGCTTTGACACCAGTCACTGTCCCATGGATTTCTCTTCTTGATTCATTTTGGAGTCTTGTCCCGAAAGTCCTTTTCCTTTTTTTTTTTTCCATATGAACCCAGATAGGAATAGGAGCCAGGAGACCCCATTGACCTACTGTGTGTTTCAGGGGTGCTTTTAGCTAATACAAACCTGGGTCTCTTATGTGTAAAGGGGGTGAGACATTTCACCACTTTCTTCCAGAGCTAGGGAGAAATATAAGGCGCCCCTCTTCAGTGTAAGGGGATCCCATATGCTCCTTTATCTGCTACTTTAAGCCACTTCACTCTAATTGTGCACCAAACTATTCTTCACCAAATTATTAAACAAATGTCCTACAACACCCACTGCCACTAGTATTGTTTGTATCTTGACCATGGAGTTGCCCATATTTTCTCTATCCGCTCTTATTCATTTAATTCAATTGTCTTTTAAACCTGATGTACTTAGTCGTGAAAACTTACTTATGGTAAGTTTTTTTTAATCCAGTGTTTATTTCTATTTGTCTGATGTTAACAAAATGTTTTACTCACCATTGATTTATTCATCAACTCTGCCCTCAGAAATTAAATTTTGTTCTTCCTGCTTTCATCCCTTAATAGATATGTCAGCAACAATGGATAATGGGGAAACTATCTGGTTTTTATTTGGCGGACCATAGTCTGAGATGCAGGCTTCCAAACATCCTGAACTTGCAAAGGGCCCTCAACTTCACTCTCCATTTCTCTACATGAGCACTTAGATCCTAAGGGCACCTTCCACCTGGCTGCTCCTGTCTGACATGGGCAACATCCACTGCTGTAGCTAAAATTCCCTCTTCAGCATCCAGTGACATCCTACCTATTGGAGAAGCTTACCTATGCATTTATAAATAAATGAATAAATTGCACTGAGCATTTGTGTGAGTACATACCTAGAAATGTATTCACAGTAGAACTTTCTCCCCAGAAGCATAGTTGCTACGTGGCTGGACCCAGAAATCTCTAAGAGGATGGCCTAAATCCAGATGGGGTCTAACCTGAAGAGAGGGATCATTCTTAGGAGGGAACACCATGTCCACAAGGACAGCTGGAAGGAAGTCTGGAGTTTTGAGGAAGAGGCACTCGATTGAGATGAAGAGAGGTGAATGGGAGCGACGAAGCTGCGACTGTAACCCAGGGCAAGACCACAGGGCTCTGCAGGAGTAAGGAGGGCAGGGAACATTGTGAGGGTGTGCGGGGTGAGCTGAAAACCAGACAGATGTGTCATCGTGAACAGATGGGAGGGAATACTGGATTTGAGCCAGGGAGGACACCTAAGGCATATTTGAGATAGTCTAAGGAAGAAACCAAGATAAAAACTTGAGCATGTGCCTTGAGAACCGTGGTTTCTTAGGACAATCAAGACTTTACATTCAGAAACCGGCCACTGTTCCCGACGGGTGGCAGGAAGGGTCCAGAGGACGTTAGGGAAGGGGACGTGATGGGGAGTGGAGAGAAGGCTCTGGACGGCTGTCTGTGCCTACAGCCGGGGTCTGAGCAATTCCATTCTGGACGCGTGCCTGTCTGCCACGCCAGCCGGTTCTTAACAAAGTGACCTGCTGTTCTTACTAAGACACCGAAGTTAACACCAGAAACCCAGGTTTAAAATGAACACTCCTGCCATGCTGGTCATAAGAGGGCTGACATGCTGCTACTTTCTGTCCCCCAGAACCGGAGATGCTGTTGGGCCCCTGCCCCACCCCGAGGTCTCCCCAGACCTTGTGCCGCCCTCCAGACTGAGAATAAACCCTCCTCCTCATTCTTTCTGATCCACTGCAGGTGTTTGAACACTTAAGTAAAGTAATACAAAAGCAAATTTAAAGGGTATAAAACCGACCTGATTGAAGATGGTGGCCGAGTAGCAGCTTCTGTGCAGCAGGGCGCAGTGAGAGCGGTGAGAGGACCCCGGTCATCTCTGGCCGGTGGGTTCGGCCCAGAGGCTTCCCTTTGGTGATACAGGAGGTCAGTGAGAGACTTCTGGACCCCACTAGGAGGACAGAAGCGGTGGAAAACTGGCAAGTGGTGGGTGCGTTTATTTGGTCGGAGGCTGCTTGCAGCTGTAACCATAGCAACGGCGAGATTGCAAGCAGGAAAAGCCTTACCTGGGGGCTGTTTTGGTTTTTTTGAACTTGGACACTCCATTGAACTGCCTTGGGAGATCTTGGGCCAGTGTGCGATGACACTGGGTGTTGTCTGGGGCCCCAGACTGAGCCGCTGAGCCAGAAAGGAGCTAATATCCTTCAGCTGTGGGCTGCCCCTGCGTGTTGCAGGCCGGGATCGGCCGGGAGACCTGGGGCGAGTAATCTAGTGACTGAGCTACCCAAAGCGGGGATTGAGACGCTAGGCAAGTGCGGAGATCCAAGTGTTTGGCAGATTGACAGCTGTGGCCCTCAGGGACACAGGGGGAGACTGGACTTGGCACACTGGATAAGCAGGCAGCCACACCAGGAGAGATCCCAGGGATAAGTGCTGTCCCTGGAAAGCTTCTGCTTGGCCAAGGTTTATGGCTTGGAGTGTCTTTTGAGTGGGCTGAGGAGTTATTTGGGCTCCCAAGTTTGAGTAATCAGCAAAGGCCTACAATCCCTATCTCATACAGCTGTATCAACTTTGTGATTGACATCTGATACTTCAGAAGATCACCTGTTGCCCGGTCATTACTTAGCAAGATATGTATACTATTTAGTTTCTTGGTTGTGGGGTTTTTGTTTTTGTTTTTTGTTTTTTAATTTCAACATTTTTCCTTGACATTTTTTTCTTTTTTTTTTTCACAATTTTAGTTTAAATACAATCTTCTATTTCTTCCTTCTTCAACAATTAGAATGTCATTTTTGCTAGTGTTTTTGTTCCTACTAGTTTTTCCCCCCTAATTTTATCCCGTAAGCATTTTTGCCTGTTTGTTTTGGTTGGATTTCCAGCATTTTTGCTTTTCCTCTCTACCTGGTGGAGGTTGGGTATTGTGTCTGAGCTGGCTGGCAAAGAGCTGTTGACCTCAAGGGAATCACCCAACCCAGCACCCCCAGAGGTTGGGGGTCTTTAAGGTTGGGCCCTGGTACCCTACCACACACCTATATTTCTCCTGTTTCTCTCTTTTAGTGCCTTTCTTCTTTTGGTCAATATTTTGTTTTACTCACCCTCTTTTATTTCTCTCTTTTTTTTCTCTCTTCTTTAAATCTTTTTTCCCTTCTTGCTCCTCAATTTTTTCATCCTTCTGGTCTCGCACCAGAAGGACTCATTAAAACTTTAGGCCAGTGCTACAGTAACTTAAAGAGCAAGAAGAAGTGAAAGGAAAATTAGGGTAAGGAAACAGATACAAGAAAGCACTCATGAGGAAGAATCAGCAGAAAAATCCTGGAAAAGTGAAATCCCAGGCCAGAGTAACCCCTTCTAGGGATCATGAGATAGCTACTGCAGAAAATTCCTCCTATAAAAAAATGTTAGAAATGACAGAAGGGGAATTTAAAATACAGATAATGAAAACAATAAAGGAAATTACTGAGAAAGTGGAAAACAATCAAAAAGCAATGAAAGAAATTGCTGAGAAAGTGGAGAATAACCAAAAGGAAATTCAAAAACAGAATCAAATAAGAGGTGAATGATACAAAGAATATAAAAAGGATATAGCAGAGCTGAAGGAACTTAAGCAATCAATTAGGGAACTTAAGGATGCAATAGAAAGTATCAACGACAGATTAGATCATGCAGAAGAAAGAATCTCAGAGGTAGGGAATAAGGGTCTTGAGATAACTCAGATAGTTAAAGAGGCCAAAAAGAAGAGAGAGAAAGCAGAACATTCACTGACAGAATTATGGGACTTTATGAAGCATTCGAACATACGAGTTATAGGTATCCCTGAAGGGGAAGAAGAATGCCCCAGAGGAATGGAAGCCATTCTAGAGAATATCGTAAATGAAAATTTCCCAGATATCACCAAAGATTCTGACATACTCCTCTCAGAGGGATATCGGTCCCTTGTTCGCCTCAACTCAAATAGAACTTCTCCAGGGCACATTGTGATAAATCAATCTAAAGTCAAGACAAAAGAAAAGATCTTGAAAGTTGCCAGAAGTAAGCGCCAACTGACCTACAGGGGCAAACCTATCAGGGCTACCACAGACTTCTCTAATGAAACTTTTCAAGCCAGAAGATAATGGTCATCTATCTTTAACCTACTTAAACAGAACAATTTCCAGTCCAGAATTCTATACCCTGCCAAGCTAAGCTTTAAAATTGATGGAGAAATCAAATCTTTTATTGATATGCAAACATTGAGGAATTTTGTCCCAACAAGCCTAGTTTTACAGGAAATATTTCAACCTGTCCTACATACTGACCATCACAATGGACCTTCAGCAAAGTAAATACCCAGAAAATACAGGACAGACCCTAGTTTCCCCAATGATGCAAAAGACAAAACTAACCAATGGACTTTCACAAAATAAGATGAATAGAACGCTACCACACTTATTGATTATCTCGATAAATGTCAATGGCTTGAATTCCCCACTGAAGAGGCATAGATTGGCTGATCGGATTAAAAAATACAAGCATTCTATTTGCTGTTTGCAGGAAACACACCTCACGTCAAAAGACAAATTAAAAGTCAGAGTTAAGGGTTGGCAGTCAATTTTTCAGGCAAACAGAACTCAGAAGAAAAGAGGGGTTGCAATCTTATTCTCAGATACATGTGGATTTAAAGCAACCACAGTTTAAAAAGATGATGATGGTCACTTCATATTGGTTAAGGGAAAAATACAACAAGAAGACATTTCAATTTTAAATATTTATGCACCCAATTTAAATGCTCCCAGATTCTTGAAACAGACCTTGCTTAGTCTGAGCAATACAATAACCTATAACACCATTATAACAGGGGAATTTAACACCCCTCTCTCAGAGCTAGACAGATCCTCTAAACAGTAATTAAATAAAGATATTAGAGATTTAAATGAGACTTTAGAACAACTGTGCTTGATAGATGTATATAGAATGCTCTATCCCAAAGATATAGAATATACGTTCTTCTCATCATCCCATGGAACATTTTCCAAAATTGATCATATACTAGGACACAAAACAAACCTCAGCAGGATCAAAAGAATTGAAATTCTACCTTGCATCTTTTCATACCGCAAGGCACTAAAAATGGAACTCAACTCCAACAAAAATGCTTAACCTCACACAAAGGCATGGAAGTTAAATAACCTTATGCTGAATGACACTTGGGTGTAGGAAGAAATAAAAAAGGAAATCATTAACTTCCTTGAGTAAAACAACAATGAAGACACAAACTACCAAAACTTATGGGATACAGCAAAAGCAGTCCTGAGAGGAAAATTTATCGCTTTAGAAGCCTACATTCAAAAAACAGAAAGACAGCGCATCAACGAACTTGCAAGCCATCCGATGGAATTGGAAAAAGAAGAAAAATCTAAGCCTAAACTCAGCAGAAGAAAAGAAATATCCAAAGTTAAATCAGAGATAAATGAAACTGAAAACAAAAGATTCATTCAGAAAATTAATGAAACAAGGAGTTGGTTTTTTGAAATAGATAAAATAGATAAGCCTTTGGCCAAACTAACTAGAAATGAAAAGGTAACATCTCTAGTAACCTCAATCAGAAATGATAAAGGGGAAATAACAACTTATGCCACAGAAACACAAGAGATTATCTCTGATTACTACCAGAAACTTTATGCCCAGAAATTTGACAATGTGAAGGAAATGGATCAATATTGGAATCACACCCTCTCCCTAGACTTAGCACAGATGAAATAGATCTCTTGAACAGACCAATTGCAAGCACTGAGATCAAAGAAACAATAAAAAATCTCCCAAACAAAAAAAATGCCCTGGTCTGGATGGCTTCACACCAGAAGTTTATCCAAGTTTCAAAGAAGAGCTTATTCCTATACTAAAGAAATTATTCCAAAAAACTGAGGAGGAAGGAATCTTCCGCAATATGTTCTATTAAGCAAATATGACCCTGATACCAAAACCAGGTAAAGACCCAACTAAAAAGGAGAATTTCAGACCAATTTCTCTAATGAATATTGATACAAAACTTCTCAACAAAATCTCGGCCAATAGATTACAGCTTATCATCAAAAAAGTCATACATTATGATCAAGTAGGTTTCATCCCAGGGATGCATGGTTGGTTTAATATTCAAAAGTCCATAAACGTTATCCACGTATCAACAGAAGCAAAACCAAGGACCACATGGTCCTCTCAATAGATGCAGAAAAAGCATTCAATAAAATTCAGCATCCTTTTCTAATTAGAACACTGAAGAGAATAGGTATAGGTGGCAGATTTCTTAAACTGATCAAGGCTATCTATGATAAACCCACAGCTAATATTTTACTGAATGGAGTAAAACTAAAAGCTTTTCCTCTTAGAACTGAACCAGACAAGGTTGTCCTCTGTCACCATTGCTATTCAACGTAGTGCTGGAAGTTCCAGCCAATACAATTAGACAAGACAAGAAAATAAAGAGCATCCAGATGGGTGCAGAGGAGGCCAAACTCTCCCTTTTTGCTGATGATATGATCTTATACTTAGAGAACCCCAAAGACTCAACTACAAGACTCTTGGAAGTCATCAAAAAATACAGTAATGTCTCAGCATATAAAATCAATGTCCACAAGTCAGTTGCCTTTGTATACGGCAATAACAGTCAAAATGAGAGGTTAATTAAGGACACAACTCCCTCCACCATAACCCCAAAGAAAATGAAATACTTAGGAATACCTAACAAAAGAAGTGAAAGACCTCTTTAAAGAAAATTGTGAAACCCTAAGAAAAGAAACAGCAGAGGACTTTAACAAATGGAAGAACATACCATGCTCATGGCTGGGAAGAATCAACATTGTTAAAATGTCTATACT
Organism: Perodicticus potto; assembly: GCA_963574655.1. Taxonomy (NCBI): domain Eukaryota; kingdom Metazoa; phylum Chordata; class Mammalia; order Primates; family Lorisidae; genus Perodicticus; species Perodicticus potto. The sequence goes on along the minus strand of CAUYRH010041703.1, from coordinate 292 downwards.
TCCCAGAGCAATTCACCGATTCAATGCCATCCCTATTAAAATACCAACATTCTACTTTCAAGACCTGTAAAAAATGATTCTACGCTTTGTATGGAACCAGAAAAAACCTCGTATAGCTAAGGCAGTTCTTAGTAATAAAAACAAAGCCGGAGGTATCACCATACCAGATTTTAGGCTGTATTACAAGGCCATAGTGGTCAAGACAGCATGGTACTGGCACAAAAATAGAGACATAGATACTTGGAATTGTATAGAAAACCTGGAAATGAAACCAACAACTTACAGCTATCTA
>CAUYRH010041702.1:0-15100 GCA_963574655.1 Perodicticus potto | reverse complement strand
CAAATAGGTTTTAGCCCAGGAATGCAAGGCTGGTTTAACACACACAAGTCCATTAATGTAATTTACCATATCAGCAGAAGCAAAAACAAAGAACATATGATCCTCTCAATAGATGCAGAAAAAGCATTTGATAAAATTCAGCATCCTTTTCTAATTAGAACACTTAAGAATCTAGGCATAGGTGGCACATTTCTGAATTTCATCAAAGCCATCTACAACAAATCCACAGCTAATATTATACTGAACGGAGAAAAACTAAAAGCTTTTCCACTTTCAGTGGAAACAGACATTGACATTTGGAACTGAATAGAAAAGCATGAGATGAAACTAACCTCTTACAGTCCCCTTATATTTGATAAACCAAACAAGAACATACAATGGGGGAAAGAATCCCTATTCAATAAATGGTGCTGGGAGAACTGGATAACCACATGTAAAAGACTGAAACTGGACCCGCACCTCTCACTACTTACAAAAATTGATTCAACATGGATAAAAGATTTAAACCTAATGCATGAAACAATAAAAATCCTTGAAAAAAGTATGGTGAAAATGCTTGAAGGTATTGGCCTGGGGAAAGATTTTATGAAGAAGATTTCCATGGTGATTGCAACAACAACAAAAATAAACAAATGAGACTTAATTAAACTGAAAAACTTCTGTACAGCTAAGGAAACATCAACCAAAGCAAATAGACAACATTCAGATTGGGAAAATATATTTGCATCTTAAGGAATCAGACAAAAGCTTGATAACTAGGATCTACAGAGAACTCAAATTAATCAACCAAAAAAAGAGCCAACAATCCCATATATCACTGGCAACATGAATAAAACCTTCTCTAAAGAAGACAAACAAATAGCTAACAAACATATGAAAAAATGTTCATTGTCCTTAATCATCAGGGAAATGCAGATCAAAACTACCCAGAAATAATCATCGAACCCCAGTGAGAATGGCCCACATCACAAAGTCTCAAAGCTCCAAAGTCTCAAGTGGCGAGAAGGGAACACTTTTGCACTGCTGATGGAACTGCAAACTAATACAACCTTTTTGAAAGGAAGTATGGAGAATTCTCAAAGAGCTCAAATCAGACCTCCCATTTGATCCTGTAATACTATTACTAGGCATCTACACAGAAGAAAAAAATCATTTTATCCTAAAAACATTTGCACTAAACTGTTTATTGCAGCTCAATTTATAATTGCCAAGTTATAGAAACAACCTAAATGCCCACCAACACAGTAATATATTCACAAGCCGTGGTATATGTATACCTTGGAATACTATTCAGCCATTAAAAAAGAGTTGGCTCAGCGCCTGCGGCTCAAGCGACTAAGGGGTCAGCCACATACACCTGAGCTGATGGGTTCAAATCCAGCCCAAGCCCACCAAACAATGATGGCTGCAACCAAAAACTGGCCAGGCATTGTGGTGGGTGCCTGTAGTCCCAGCTACTTGGGAGGTGGAGGCAGGAGACTCACTGGAGCCCAGGAGGTGGAGGTTGCTGTGAGCTTTGATGCCATGGCACTCTACCCAGGGCAACAGCTTGAGGCTCTGTCTCAAAAATAAATAAATAAACAAATAATAAAAAAAAAAAAGACAGAGAGTTTACATCTTTTGTATTAACCTGGATGGAGGTGGAACATATTCTTCTTAGTAAAGCATCACAAGAATGGAGAAGCATTGGGGTGGGTACCTGTAGTCCCAGCTATTTGGGAGGCTGAGGCAAGAGAATCACTTGAGCCCAAGAGTTTGAGATTATTGTGGCTATGATGCCACATCATTCTACCAAGGGTGACAAAGTGAGACTCTATCTCAAAAAAAAAAAAAAAAAAAAAAAAGCATGGAGAAATAAGAATCCAATGTACTCAATCTTAATATGAAGGCAGTAGATGATCTAATACAAAGTGGGTGGTAGGGGAAGGAGGGAGCAGGGAGATTGGAGGAGAGAGGAAAATGGGTTGTCATGGTGTATGGCACACCTCTTAGGGGTGGGACACAATTATAAGAGGGACTTTATCTAGCAAATGCAATCAGTGTAACCTAATTCTTTGTACCCTTGGTGAATTGCAAACAATAAAACAAAAATAATGAAGAAAATTTTTGAAAAATGAAGAAACAAAAACAATCAGCTTAGATAGCCAATAGTACAAAATATTGCTTCATGTTTTGCCAGCGCTGTTGAGTACAGATAAGAATACCATATGCAAGAGGGGAGGAGAGATATGGGTGAAAACCTACCTGAGGGGGTACACCTATCTGGATAACAGACACACTTACAACTCTGAATCAAGCATTACAAAAATAATCCATGTAACCCATAACATCTGTACCCTCGAAATACTATGAAATTTTTAAAAAGAGAGAAAAAGAATGCTAAAAACAGAAGAGAAAATAAATTTATTTTTAAAAGGCTGTACCTATCAAAATATTAAAAACCCATTCTAAAACATCGTATGTACATAAAAAAAGAAAACAAAATAAATTCTTTATAATTGCATTCTAAAACAAAGTAATCAAGTGATCAACTCAATAAAATAGTGGAAAAAAGAGATGATAAACTTGAATGAGCTGTACTACCTGGTACTTAGTAAATAAATAATTATTTATTGTAAAAGTTTAGTACTACAAACCTAATAAAAACACTTTTAGATACAAAAAAGCATAACATAATGAAAATATGTATCAGAAATAGCAATATATCATTGAAAGGTGAATTGTGTACATAGAGGAAAGATCAAAATAATCCCAGTGAATGAATATACTAATATATATGTGACAAGATTAAAGGAATTAGAGCAAAGCTCATAGTTATGAGGACAGAAAAAAAATGATCCAACTTAAAGATAGTTGGCAATTATATCAATTGAAAGTAGAAAACCGAACAGAAGGAGCCGATTATATAGACAAATGTTTATTTGTTTTCATTTTCTTGTTATGAAAATTTGATACAGAGCACACAAAAGTGAGACATATTCTAGTTTAGCTATTATAATTGAAGGCTAGAGAAAGATAGCTTCAGTACTGCAGACAAAAAATCAAATAAACTTTAAGGAGAAAAGCTTAGTTTGGCTTTACCATATCCATATCAACATTTGATGCCAAAAGATAATGTTGCTACAAAGCTCTGAGAGAAACTGTGATCCAAATTGTAATACCATGAAGCTTTAAAGGAATCTAAACAGTCTAAAACATGATATACTTTGAGAAATGATTACGATGAGTATGTCTTGACAACAGCAAAACTACTCTCATTAATTCCAGAATCCACCCCCACCAAAAACGATAAAATAAGATATCAGGAATGGAATAGTCATAGTTAGAGAATGTGAGGTGAATCTTTACTCCATGTAAACAAGGAAATAATGTTAAATAACCATGGACATTTTTCTTGCAGAATGGAATGTGCATATTATAAATTGGAATAGTTTAAAATAATGTAACTAACAAATACGAGGAAGTCAAGAAAGGGAAGATGGGAGGAAATAGAGTGTATGTGTCTTCATTTTTCATAACAAGAAATCAACTGATTCTATCTAAATGGAATCATGTGATTTAAAAAATAACACAGTGGACCCATTTATTATCTCTTTCAGTTCAGAGGAATCTTCTAGGAAAGAATAGCTCTTATAGAAAAGGATTATTTGGAGTTCAATAGTTTCTTTGGTTTCACTTCAGTTTCATTTCTTTCTAGTGTATTAAATAATACTGGATTTAATACTTTTTAAAAAGTATTTTTAATTTAAATTAATAATAGCATCTATAGAAAGCTTCCATTTTCCTAAAAGTATTTTTACTCACTTACCCTTCTGTATGTGTAAATATAAGGAATGATGTCTAGAATACCGTTCATCAAGTGTTAATGAAAAATGTTGCTGGATGAAAGAATTTAGGGATTATTTATAATAAACACAAATTATTCTAAAATGGAAACTAAGAGAATTTTTTTCCCTTAAACAAGCAAAATGCTAAGATGTTAAAGACATGACTAATAATTTTGTCTGTGGAGTTACTTCTCTGTATTTTAACTTAATATTCATGATAAAGAAATCAATAAAGGAATACAATTTAGACAATAAATTAAGAGGCCAAGCACAATGGTTTATGCCTATCATCCAAGCACTCTGGGAGCCCAAGGCAGGAGGATCCCTCAAGCTCGGGAGTTCAATACCAGCCCCAGCACTCGAGTGAGACCCACTAGTTGGGTGCTTTGGTAGGCCCCTATAGTCCCAGCCATTTGGGAGACTGGGGCAAGAGGAACGCTTGAACCCAGGATTTTGAGGTTTCTGTGAGCTAAGATGCCATAGCACTTTAGCCCGGGGCAACAGAATGAGACTCTGTCTTAAATAAAATAAAATAAAAAGTAAACTAAATTAAGTTAAAATGAATTTAAAAATTAGGAAAATAGTAAGTATATATAAAGAAAAAGAATCAAGCATAAATGTCAGAAATGAAAAATATAGCCATAGAACTATAAACAGAAATAAAGGAAAAAAATTCTGCAGATAATTTAAGTAATAGTCTACACCTAGCCAAAGAACTCGTAAATTAGAAGCTAAAATCGAGGAAATTTTTCATAATTTACCCTAGAAATGTAATGAAGTTAAAAATACTAAATAAAAATTAAATGTTTTAAAGAGATTTAATTAATTATTTAAGATACGATGGTGAGAAATTGTCATTCACCTGCAGGAGTTCCAGCAAAACAGACCATAGACAATGGTAGAAAAGAATCATTCAACAATAATAAATGAGAATGAGAGAATAAAGGAATCCTAAGATTGAAAAATCCTGCCTAGTACCACACAGACCATTTTCTTTAAATCTATGTACATGCGTATCAAAGGGGAGCCCAGGAACACCAATGTAAAGAGAAAATTATTAAAGCCATGAGAGAGAACAGACAGTCTACAAAAAACAATATTAAGAATGACACAGCCCTCTTACCAATGTCAAAAGACATCAAAAAAACTGTGGAAGGCTATCTTCTGAGTACCAGGGGGAAATAATCGTGACTGTAAAACTGTATATTCAAACTGTCACTTATGAGCAAGGAGAAAGAGAATTCTTATTCACCTTACACAGCAGATTACATAAAACCTCATTACAAAAAAAAAGGAAGAAAGAAAGAAAGAAAAGGATAAAATATGAAAAGCACTATTTTTAAAGCGTGAATCAGCTGTTAAGAGAGAAAACTTCCTGCAGCCAGAAATGAAATGGGAGCATAAATTCAAGGGCATGAGAGAGTGCCCATGTCATCAGCTGCCTAAGGAGACACGGATAGAATCTATGACAGCTGGTGATCTAGAATTTCACTTCTAAGGTCATGACAATGAGGTATGTGGCAGGCTGGAAGTCACCAGGAAGTCTGATTCCACAAAGCCTTATATTTAATGAAAAGGTGAACTAGGAAAAAGAAAGTCTACCCCACAGAGACAGGTAACAAGCAATAGTGTCCGTCTCATCGCCCTCTCTGGGTTCAGGGAGAAAAGCCTCCTCTGAGAGTTCCGGGCCACAAATTGGCCTTCGTGTGAGTTCAGTTCCTGTAAGCACAATTGCAGACATAGCAGAAACTTTTTGGGTTAATCAGAAAATACGTGAAATGACTTTATGCCAATAAATTTGAAATTAATAAATTTCTAGAGATGAGATTTAAAAAAATGACAAACTGACTTAGAAAAAAACCGAAACATTGTAGGCCAATGAATACATAGGAAAGGGTTTTGGAGGGGAGGTTGTCTTGTTTTAGGTTGGTTTGGTTTGGTTTTGGTTTGGTTCTGTAACAATCAAATAAAATGGATCTGTGATTCAAAGCATCCAACACACACACACACAGAGGTGTAAGAGTGATAATTCAAATACATTAAACTTGGTCTGACTCAAGTCAGGGCCAATAGAATAGATGTTCTTTTTTAGTACTTGAAAGAGGCCCCTTCCATGATGGACATGATTCTCTCGATTGCCAAATGGTGGGGTGATCAAGGTATCCTCAGAGGGCTGATATTGGGGGGTACTCAGTAGCTCAGGATAGTGGTTACCAGTAAATTTTTCTTTCTTTTCTTTTTTTTTTTGTTGGCAGGTAGCCTCAGCTTCATTGAGCTGCTGGAGCATGCTTTTATTTATTTATTTTTTATCTTTAAAATAACTTTTTAATATTTGTTTACACAATTATATTTTCAGGATTTTGATATATTAAGGTTTCAACCTTCAGGATTATGGCTTCCAGGACTGTATCTCTCAGGATTATGACTGACTCCCATTAGGTCCATTTGATCTGGAGTGGTGCTCAAGTGTACTGTTTCTTTTTTTGATTTTTCAGGCAGGATGTTCTATCCATTATTTGAAAAAGGACATTGATGTCTCCTAATCTTCTTTTGTGTTTTGTTGTTTTTGTTGTTGTTGTTGTTGGAAATTTTTATTCAGCAATAGCAAAATAATACATCTACTCTTAGACTTGTCTATATTTCTTGCTATTTTTCCTGCCTTACATTTTTTCTTTTTTGTTGTTGTTTTTTTTAATTGTTTTTTTATTAAATCATAACTTTGTACATTGATGCACTTATGGGGTTCAGGGTATTAAATTTTAAACTTATAACCTCCAACATATATTTTTTTAAGCAACACTTATAACAAATTTGCGTTTTTATCCTTTTCTTTGCTAGAAAAATATACATTAAAGACTGTTTAAAATGTACAGGTGACCACTAAAACTAAAAAGACATCAAGCATATAAAGAAAAATTTTAAATGTCCAAAATCTGTGGATTCTGACTCTGGCTGATTTCATCAGTTTCTTCTAAAAAAACTTTCACTCTGAGGTTTTACATTCTTCTAAAAGCAAACAAGTCATCCAAGAATTCGATCTTTTGCTTTCTTTTCATGATTAGAAGAAAAAGAAAATGTATCTCTCCAGTTCCTTCCTTTGGCAAGCCTCTCCCTTCCAAAGTCTTAGGCAATTTTGTGCTGGATTGACAATGGGTTTGACTTTTGAACTTCCTTTCCGATGTAGAAAATCTAACCCTATTGTGGTTATCATTCTTGTGTTTCTCTGTAAGCCAATGAATACATAGGAAAGGGTTTTGGAGGGGAGGTTGTCTTATTTTAGGTTTGTTTGGTTTGGTTTGGTTCTTTGGAGGTTTGGGTTTTGTTTGTTTGTCTGTTTGTTTCTTTGCTTTATAAGGAGGTCTGCTTTAGGGAAAGAGAAAACAGTACCTCTCATTCACTTAATATGAGCAAGGACTCTTGTTGCCTCTGTTGTGCCTGGCAGCCCTCTTGACATCACGGGGGAAGTTAAGCAGAGGCAAACATACACATGCCATGGGAACATGTGAAGTAGGCAAACAGTAGGAATCAAATGGTTTTTCCTCATGCCGTTTTGGGTCACAGAGGACAATCTTCCTCCTAGCCAACCTCTGCTTAGATCTCAGAGACAAGAGATCTCTGAGATCCATGGCCACCCATGACTGGCAAAGTAACAGAATTGCCAGGACAGAGCAGCCCACACTTGTGCCTTGGTGCCAGGCATACTGCCGTCCCCATAACATTTGGTTTCCCTTAACAAAGAAGGAGGAAATCTGACTGTTGAGTGGACAGAACAGGATCTGCTCCCTGTGCTCCACTGAGGATCTGACCTCAGGAGGTTGCGTCAGACCCTGCACTGTTCCAGCACGTTACATCCGTCCTGGCATCGTCATGGTGTGCAGCTCCAAATATGCCTGCACAAAAGTAAGTCAAAAAGCTTAGTTTTGATCAGTGTCACAGTGATAATGAAAACGCATTTAGGGAGATTACTCAGTAATTCTTAGCTAGCAAACGGCTGCAGCAGGGAGCTGCTTTGGAAGCTGCTTCGGAAGCTTCTCATCCTCAGGATCCAGGCCATGCTCCACCTTCCCCCAGCAGATGACCAGCAGCGGTGTCTAAAACACAGTGTTCCTTATTGCTAGTGATGCCTTACAAAGGCGGTAAATAACAAGGGTTTGAACTACAGATCTCACACAAAAACACAAAAATGCCTCACGTGCCACACGTGCTCAAGGGCAGGGAAGCTTTTGCTGCAAAAATACTACAAAACATGCAATGTTCGCCATTCCCGTGCCATTTTACCAGCAGTGCCTAATACCGGCTCACAGAACGTTTCTCCCCTTGACAGCATTGAACTTCTCATGAATTTCTGCAGATTTCAATAGCAGGCTTCCTGATCTAGCATTGCCTACTTCATGACGACAGTTAAAGCCACGTTAGAAGCAATGAGTATGAAATATGTGCCGCTGAAATCAGAGTCAGTGGTCAGATATGGGCAGCCTTGCGCAAAACTGCACAAAATAAAGTGATAAAGAAGTATGAAATAGAAGTGATGAAATATTAGATACAAACTGAATTTTTTAAATATTAGACGCAAACAAAAAAATAATAATAAAATAAAGCAAAAGAAACAAGCAAAGACTGATCGACACTTAGACATTTTGTGTCCAAGTTATTTATCTTCAAGGGACGGGAAAGAATCCCACCATGACTCAGGCAGAAGGAACAGGTTTCAGGCAAGGAAGAAAATTCAGGCTGACTCCGTGATTCCAATACCTTCAGTCAAGGCCAGAAAACAATGAGGAGAAAGCTGTGCTGGACCCAACGGCAAGTGTGCAGAGAATCGACTCAAGAGCAAATCAGGGCTGCACGCCAGCTGCAGTCATAGAAGTGAAGGGAAATTCACTATATGCTATAGACCTCGGCATGGTAGAAATAATAATGTTCCCAACGAAAATTAAAAGCTGAAAATGAGAAATGGTGAGAAATGGAGCTGGTCAGATTTCCTCCTATCTCAACCCGGTTTCCCATTATCAACAAATAAAGTCCAAAAAAAGAAAAAAAGGAAGGAAGCAGGCAGAAGAGAAAGGCATGGGGGAGAAATTCGTGTCTGAAAGCGTGGAAGGACAAGTTTGGGTGGAAGAGACATCGATTGGTGGCTGGGTGATAGAACGGTGAGAGATATTAATAGACAACGAACAGAAAGATCGATGACATAAATAATAAATAGATGCTAAATAGATGGATGAAAGAGATGATTGATAGATGGAGAGAGATGAAATTGTGTATAAGTAAAAAAAGAAGCAAATTGCAGAGTAACAGGCATAGCATGATCTCATTTTTGTAAAAACAAAACTAGCCTTTGTATATGTACAAAAATGAGTCTGGGACACTACCCAACAAATGGTTTCAAACTGCTAACAGTTGCTACCCCTAGAAACTGGAACTAGGCCAGTGTACAAAAGAAGACGCACCTTAACGCTTTCATGTATTGTTCGAATTTTTTCAGCTTGTGATCCTGGAAGTTAGGTATTCTCTCTGTTTACCATATGATTATCATTGACCCATGCAGGGCTTGTCTCTGGTTCTGTGGCCGTGTAGATTTACGGGTTTCCCCGCCTCTACCCATGGGCCATCCCCATTCGCCTTCCCCATCGGCAGCCATTCTCGTGTGCTTGAAATGGATCGATGTTTGTGTTGATGGATTTTTAATTTACATAATGGAATTGTGTTTCATATTCTGTTCTCCACATTTTATACTCGGCACTATGCTTTTCCTAGTACCCTGGTGGCCACGTGCTGTTCACCTTGCTGCTCCTCAGCTCCATGGAGCACCATGTCACCACCTGTCCCCTCACCCCAGAACAGACAGCCACCTCTTCTCCATTCCCCGCCTCCTCCAAAAATGCCACAAAAAGCACCTCACACTTGCTTCCTTGTGTGGCAAGGGGTTTTTTTGTTTGTTTGTTTTTGGTTTGGTTTGGTTTGGTATAGAAATCCAGGAGCAGAATTGTCTTGTCAATGAGCCCAGGCACATTCAATTAACCAGGTACTGGTAGACATTGCATATTTATGAAAAAATACTAAAAAGAACATTAATATTTTTTAAACTGAAGAAAACACCTTAAACTCCTGGCGAGAAAAAGAAAGATTTCATTTGTGGAAATGAGTCTTTTTTTTTTAAACTAAGTTGTCACTCATTCTTTACCACAAAGTAGTTTTGCCATCTACTGGAAAAATCAAAACTTTCTGTAGTGAGTCAGTTTTAGACAGAGAACACATTTCTTTCTCACAGGGCTGCCTGTTTCCCGGTGGGGAAAGCAGTGAGAATTTAAATTCAGGTTACACCCAGCAGGGCTAGTCACCCAAGAACAACAACCACAGCCTAGAGAATGAGATGAGTACAGCCAGGGGATGCCATGTCCTGGGGATTTGGCATAAATATCTGCAGTTTTCTCAGATTTTCTTGCAGTGTAAAAGCTCAAGTACCAGGCAGGCTGGTTTAAGACTCAACATCTGGCAACTCTGAAAAATTCGGTTTTCTTTTCTCGGAGAAAATGACACATGCAGGTGTCTACAGATGTGAAAAACAGAATTTCTGAAATTGGGTTAAATCCCAGCAAGTTATAGCATATAGAATTGATAAATAAACTAGAAAACAGATGAGGAAACTTACGAATGATATTGTTAAAAATCACAACTATTTTACAACTTATAGCATAAACGCACTGCATAATATCTTGTGAGGAAAAACGTACTTTTATGGTTCTATTTCAAGAGCTTACGCAGATTTAAACTATATCGCTTTCTGAATGGTACTCGGAATCCTGATTTTAAGATGTCAAAATGTCAGCATATTCATTTTCTTTGGTTCTCTCTGAGCATAGGTGCTGTCTGTGCCTAGGAGGATGTGTAACTGGATCATAGCAGGAAAATGAAACTCCAACAATCAGATTCTCACACGGATACACCTAAGCAGATAGACTGAAATGTCTAAATGCTTATCCTAATGCCTTAATCACTGCATTTTCCTAAATCCTTTTTTCAACATTAGGCTCCTTGTGTTGATCATCTTTATCTACTTCAAGGTCAAGACAAACATGTTCCAATGGCTCACACCACCTGGACATCATAGGAGGTAGGACTTGTGTGTATGTCTGTACACATTTATGTGTCTGTGTACAGGCTACGTTTTCATTCATTTGTCTATTCATTGATTCATTTATTCCATGATTTAGGTTCCACTTACTTCAATAAACTCAGAAGGCAGCATGGGAAAGGGACATAGTGAAATCTGTAATTGCTGCTTTGACCGCTGTATATCACTGAGATGATTTTTACACATCTATCTAGCTAATGAATCAGACACAGCTTAAAGTTTTTATTTTGCCATCTCTGCAAAATGACGATAGAATTCCAAGGCTCTTTTCTGCATAAGTTGTAAGAAACCAGGTACTGGAACTCAAATCTAAGCAATATTATTGTTTTTTAACACATAGAGCATCATAAGCTGATGCTCTATGTGTTAAATAGAGCTGATGCTCTATTTAGCTGTTCAGTAAGTGCTTTTTGGCATGTGCCTAACATGGTCATAATCCTAAAGCAACATGTTATCCTTGTGGCCTTGTTAGTAAATGAAGAAAGCAGCCTCCTGTGGCACTGTGCTTTGTCCTGAAACACCTCTACTATATACAGCTGGAGGGAACACCTTCTGATCTAACACAATCTGGACTTCCTGTCTCTAGAGAACTTGCTCTCCATTAGACCACAGAGGAGAATGCTTTGTCTCTAGAAGGCCACTGCTCAGATGAGCACAGTTTGTACCTGGACAGGGAACAAGGGCCTAGGAGGTAGTGACCTTCCCTCTAGCCCCAAGTGACATAGCCTGGCTCCCAGATGGTGAGCCATTTGTGTAGGGGAGTTAAATGGAGTGAAGTGGATGGACAGCCTTGGACAACGAGGGAGGCACTCCCAGTTGAAGGAAAGGTCAAGCTGTGACAACAGGAAAGTAATTCACTACTCAAAAGCAATGTAGCAGCCATTTGTTCCTTGAAAATAAACTATGTCTTCAATGCAGAATAAATCTTATTAAAGCACTTGTCTTATTAGAAAAGGTGACCAGATAGCTTCAAATTGCTTTGCCAGTTCTGAGTCCTCCTCTGAATAGAGGATGCCTCACATTCAAGGAGCTGAGATGTTTAAAGTCAAAGAAATGAGCCTCAATGGGCAGACACAACCACTGCTGTCAAACTGTATAAGTTAAATTAAAGCAAACCAACACATATATAAGTGAACATGTGGCCAAGAAGGCTGATTTCTCAAGACTTTTGCAGATTTTCTACTTGATACTTTGGGGGTCTTTCTTTTTATGTGTTTAGACGATGATAATAGAATAAGATAATGAAAGGAAAGGATCAATACTTTGAGGAACTGAGTTAAAACCAGCAAAACCAAAAATGTCAAGATAAATTTCTCCTACCAGCATGCTGTGAGGGCTAGACATTGTTGTGGGATTGTACAAGACTTGGGAAAACCAAACCAACAACTTTTTATTTTGATATCTGTAAGATATTTATCTGAAAGAGAGAGAAAAAAATCAAATACCCTAGTATGTTATAATTTGAGTCTGTATAAAGGTCATGTGAAGTCAGAGAATTTAAGAGTGAACCACAAAAGATCTTTCTTCATAAAGAGAGAGGTAAAAGATTATAAAGTTAATCAATTCAGAATTTTTCTATGAAGCAAAGCATGTTTCTCTGGAAATGTTCCTATGTCTGAAAAATACCTGTCACCACTTTTCTAAATTTAAAAATTCTGAGTTAAAAAGTAAAACAGCATAGTTGAACTATATATTTATTGAATATAGGTGAATCTGACTTCTTGGTATATCATTTATTACATATAAAATTCCAATTTGGTTTAGCCGGGCGTTGTGGCAGGCGCCTGTAGTCCCAGCTACTCGGGAGGCTGAGGCAAGAGAATCGCCTAAGCCCAAGGAGTTGGAGGTTGCTGTGAGCTGTGACGCCACAGCACTCTATCAAGGGTTAATAAGTCAGACCCTGTCTCAAAAAAAAAAATCTAAAAAAAATAAAAAAATAAAATTCCAATTTGGGAAATTCTTATAATTTTAATTAGGTCTTTTTAATTAAAGAAAACTAATGTTATCAAAACCTTAAAGTGTAAGTGATGTTTCAAACTTCCAAGTGATTTTTTAAAATCCTCTGACATCTACTTCCAAAAGCCGTTCAACAAATGTTAGGGAATAAAATTGTTTCTCCATCCTTTGTCAAATAATGTGGAAATGCTGTACAGCGCTTCCTGGAAATCACCTGACAGGCTCCTAAGTTTCCATTAGGTCACCAAAAAGCAAATAGAGTGAGAAGCTTCTATGAGATTTACAGGGCTAAAACAGTAACTTATAGTTAAAGCTCAGCCTCTCCTTTTACAAGCAGGAAAAATGAATCAAGAACAGTGAAGCTACTTATCCTATACCAGCCAGTGTCAAAGGCATGCTCGGAACCTGGGGCTCCATGCCACCCGATGCCCTCCCCTCTGTCCATGGAGCTTCTCTCCACTCACTACACTCTTTCAGGGCTCCCAGTACACTATTTTGGGTTCCCTTGAAATAACATGAATTAATCTTAGTTTATGTGAAATGAAATCACTAGAAGAAACTTAAATCATTAAGACATATTATAATGGATTTATTTTTAAAAACCCATCAGCACTCCTTAGAAGATAAATCTGGAGATTTCTACATTCAGATTCTAAACTGCTATATGTATAAAGCCATTGTTGAAACAGTTTTGTTGAGATTATCATTTTTATAACATATAATTCATTCAATTAAAGTGTACAGTTCAGTGGCTTTTGGTAAATTCACGAGAGTAGTGCATCTGTCACCACAATCAATTTTAGAATATTTATTACTCTCAAAGAAATATTTAGAAATTTTAGAATATTTATTACTCCCAATTCCCTCGGTCATCACCCCCAAACCTGTATTCCACCACACTTGCCTCCACCCCCAGTTCAGGCAACCACTGATGTGCTTTCTGTCTCCATAGATAGGCCTATTCAGGACACTTCACAAAAATGGGACCATACAATATGTGGTCTTTTATAACCAGTTAAGGCCATTTTTAAAGACCTCAAAATGAACAAACAACAACAACAAAACCTAATCAGAAGCATTTATTCAAACCTTTATTTTTTTTTTCTTTTTCTGTAATCTGTGGATGACTTTCCAAAGGTGAATTCAAACTTTCCCATTTTTGCATATGTGAAAAAATGCTCACCATCTTTAATTATCAGGGAAATGCAAATCAAAACTACTTTGAGATATCATCTAACTCCAGTAAGACTAGCCCACATCACAAGATCCCAAAACCAGACATGTTGGCGTGGATGTGGAGAAAAGGGAACACTTCTACATTGCTGGTGGGAATGCAAACTAATACGTTCCTTTTGGAAAGATGTTTGCAGAACACTTAGAGATCTAAAAATAGACCTGCCATTCAATCCTACAATTCCTGTACTAGGTATATATCCAGAACACCAAAAATCACACTATAGCAAAGATATTTGTACCAGAATGTTTATTGCAGCCCAATTCATAATTGCTAAGTCATGGAAGAAGCCCAAGTGCCCATCAACCCATGAATGGATTAATAAATTGTGGTATGTACATGGAATATTATGCAGCCCTAAAGAAAGATGGTGACTTTTTCTCTTTCATATTTACATGGATGGAGCTGGAACACATTCTCCTTAGCAAAGTATCTCAAGAATGGAAGAAAAAGTATCCCTAGTATGAAGCAAATTTATATCTTTCATGTGAAGGCTACAACCCAATTATTGCACAAGAAGACGGGGAAAGGGGAGAGGGAGGGAGAGGATGGGGGGAGAGAGAATAAAGGGTGGGATCACACTTCAGGTGTATCTTTGAAGGGTCAGGAGAAACCTACTAAATGCAGAACACAAATGTTTTCACGCAGTAAACGAGAAAATCTCATGAACGTTATGTCGAACAGGTGGATGAAAATATTTCAGATTGTCTATGAAGCCCGCACACTGTACCCCATGATTGAACTAATGCACACAGCTATGATTCAATAAAATAAATAAATAAATTGTGGTATATGTACACCATGGAATATTATGCAGCCTTAAAGAAAGATGGAGATTTTACCTCTTTCATGTTTACATGGATGGAGCTGGAACATATTCTTCTTAGCAAAGTATCTCAAGAATGGAAGAAAAAGTATCCAATGTACTCAGCCCTACTATGAAACCAA
>CAUYRH010041700.1:0-11328 GCA_963574655.1 Perodicticus potto | reverse complement strand
CAGAAGAAAAAATATCATTTTATCATAAGGACATTTACACTTGAATGTTTATAGTAGCTCAATTCACAGTTGCAAAGATGTGGAAACATCCCAAGTGCCCATCAAACCATGAACAGATTAATAAACTATGGTACAGGCATAAAAAGATGGAGACTTTACATCTTTTGTATTTACTTAGTTGAAGAACATTCTCCTTAGTAAAGGATCTCAAGAATGGAAAAGTAAACATCTTGTGTATTTAATACTAATTTGAAACAAGTAGATGAACAACTGTAGGCCCACACAAGAGAAAAACACAGTTAAATTCAAGAAGAGGGTAAAGGGGAAGGGGGGCAAGGGGATTTAGTAAGTGCCCATCTATGGAATACAACGTAGGAATATAGGACACACCTCCTGGGTGAAGAACTCAACTACAGCTCAGACTTTGCGTTACAAATGCAAACCATGCAGCCTAATTGTATGTACCCTTATGATCCACAATAAAACAAGTAATAAATTAAAAATCTTTATGCAAAGGAATAAGAAACAGTGATGATGAAGAGACATCCCTGCTTTGTTTCTAATCTTAGTGAGGAAACTTCAAGTTTCTTTCTTTCTTTCTTTCTTTTTTTTTTTTTTTTTTGAGACAAAGCCTCAAGCTGTCACCCTGGATAGAGTGCCATGGCATCACAGCTCACAGCAACCTTCAATTCCTGGGCTCAAGTGAGTCTCTTGCCTCTGCCTCCCAAGTAGCTGGGACTACAGGCACCCGCCACAACACCCGGCCATTTTTTGGTTGCAGCTGTCATTGTTGTTGGGCGGGCCTGGGCTGGATTCGAACCCGCCAGCTCAGGTGTACGTGGCTGGCACCTTAGCCTGTTGAGCCACAGGCGCCGAGCCGAAACTTCAAGCTTCTTATTACTAAGTATATGTTAGCTATGAGATTTTTGTAGATGTTCTTTACTAAGAGGAGGAAATTTCCTTCTATTTCCAGTTTGCTGATTTTTTAAAAACCATAAATGAAAGTTAGATCTTTGTCAAATAATTTTCTTCATTTATTGATATGCTCATGTGATTTTTTTTCTTTAGCTGTTGATGTCATGGATTACATTAGTTGATATAAGCATGTTGAGCTGACTTTGAATAACTGAAAAAACCCCACATGGTTGTGGTATAATTCTTTGAGACAATGTCAGATTTGCTTTGCTAATATTTTATAGAGGGTGTTTACATCTATGTTCATGAGCGATATTAGACTGTAGTTTTATTTTCTAGAAATGTCTTTGTCTGGTTTTTATATTACAGAAATGCTGGCCTTATACCCTATAGAATGAATCAGAAAGTATTCCCTCTGCTTCTATCTCTTGGAAGAGATTGTGGAGAATTAGTATCATTTCTTCCTTAGGTGGTTGGCAGAATTCACCAGTGAATCAATCTGGGTCTGATGCTTTATTAAGAATTATTTATTCAATATCTTTAATAGAAGTAGATCTATTCAGATTGTCTTTTTCTTCTGGTGTGAGTTTTGGCTATTTTGTCTTTCAAGACATTGGTCCATTTTGTTTCTAGATTGTTGAATTTGTGGGCATAGAGTTGCTCATTATATTCTTTTATTATCCTTTTAATATCTGAGATCTATGATGATATGTTTTCTTTCATTTTTGATATTAGAAATTTGTGCATTCTTTCTTTATCACCTGAATGAAGATCCAGCAGTTTTCAAAGAATCAGCTTTTGCTTTTGTTGATTCCCCGCCCCCCACCTCCCCCACCCCCAATGGCATGGCATCGTAGCTCACAGTTAATTTAAGCAATCCTCTTGCCTCAGCCTCCCCAGTAGCTAGTACTACAGGCATGTGCTACTGTGCCTGGCTAATTTTTCTACTTTTAGTAGAGATGGTTTTTTACTCTTACATAGGCTGATCTCCAACTCCTGAGCTCAAGCCATCCACCCCGCTTGGCCTCCAACAGCCACTGCAGACAGTGATCTGGATTTTTTTTTTTTTTTAGTTGTATTGATTTTTGCTCTTGTTTTTTTTTCCTGTTGCTTGCTTTGAATTTAATTTCTTTTTCTAGTTTCCTAAGATGGAAGTTTAGATTATTGGTTTTTAGATGTTTCTTATTTTCTAATATGTGCATTCAATGCTATAAGTTTCCCTTAAAGCTCTGCTTTTATTGTATCTCACGAATTTAGATAAATTGTAATTTTATTATTTAGTTCAAAAAATTTTTTTTGAATTTCCCTGATTTAATCTTTGATGTGTGTGTTATTTAGAAATGTTTAATCCCCAAGTATTTGGGGGATTTAAATTTTTTTTTATTTCAGAATATTATGGGAGTACAAATGTTTTGGTTACATATAATCCTTTTGTGCTATTTGAGTTCATAGTTATAAATGTGCCCTTCACCCATAAAGTGTGCATTGTACCCTTTAGGTGTGAATCCGCATATCCCATCCTCTCCTGTCCCACCCGCTTGATTTCCATTGAGTTTCCCTTCCATATATGCATGTAAGTATTGATCAATTAGTTTCAATTTAGTATTGAGTGCATGTGGTGGTTATTTTTCCATTTGTGGCATACTTCACTTAGAAGAATGGTCTCTAATTTCATCCAGGTTGATACAAAAGATACTAGATCACCAATTTTTATGGCTAAGTGTTACTCCATGGTATACATATACCACATTTTATTAATCCACTCATGTATTTATTGGTGGTCACTTCAGTTGTTTCCACATTTTTGCAAGTGTGCATTGTGCTGCTACACTCAAGTGTGAGTGTCTTTTTTATAGAATGTCTTTTATTCCTTTGGGTAAATACCAAGTAATAGACCTACCACTTGATCCATCAATTCTACTTTTAGTTCTTTGTGTTTATACTACCTTACATAGAGGATGTACTAGTTTTTAGTCTCATCAACAGTGTACAAGTGTTCCTTTCCCTTTGCATCCATGCCAGCATGTGTTGTTTTGCAACTTTTTGATAAAAGCCATTCTCACTGGAGTTGAACGATATCTCATTGTAGTTTTAATTTTCATTTCCCTGAACAAATGTTCATTTGAACAAATGTCCATTGAACATTTTTTTTATCTGTTGGCCATTAGACTATCTTTATTTGAAAATTTCTGTTCATGCCTTTTGCCCAGTTTTATTGGTGTTGATTTTTTTTTTCTTGCTTAATTTGCTTGAGTTCTTTGTAGATTTTGGTTATCACCCCTTTATCAGATATGGAGTATGCAAATATTTACTCCCATTGTGTTGACTGTCTATTTGTTGTATTGAGTGTGTCCTTGGCTATGCAGAAAAGTTTTAAATTTGATCAGGTCCTACTTTTTTTTTCTTGCTCTGATTGCACTGGGAGTCTTCTTCATAAATTATTTGCCTAGGCTGATATCTATAAGAGTTTTTCTAACATTTTCTTCTAGGAATGTTATAGTTTCATGCCTTATGTTTAAGTCTTTTATCCATCATGATTTAATTTTTGCAAGTGGTGAGAGGTGTGAATCTTGTTTCAGTCTTCCACATGTGGCTATCCAGTTTTCTCAGCACCATTTATTGAATAGGGATTCTTTTCCCCAGCATATGTTTTTATCTGCTTTGTAAAATTCCAGATCACTCTTGGGAGGCACCTGTGGCTCAAGGAGTAGGGCACTTGCCTCATACACCAGAGGTGGTGGGTTCAAACCTGGCCCCAGCCAAAAACTGCAGAAGAAGAAAAAAACAAAAAACAAACAAACAAATAAACAAATCCAGATCTCTCTGTCTGCAGTGGCTGTCAGAGGCCGAGGTGGGTGGATTGCTTGAGCTTAGCAGTTGGAGACCAGCCTGAGTAAGAGTAAAACACTATCTCTACTAAAAGTAGAAAAATTAGCCAGGCACAGTAGCACATGCCTGTAGTCCTATCTACTGGGGAGGCTGAGGGAAGAGGATTGCTCAAGGTTGCTGTGAGCCATGATGCCGTGGCACTCTACCCAGTGTGACAGAGTGAGTCTCAGTCTCTCTCTGTCTCTGAAAAGAAAAATCAGATGGCTCTATGAGGATGATTTCATATCTGGGTTTTCTGTTATGATCCATAGGTCTATGTCTCTGTTCTTGTGCCAGTACCATGCTATTTTGGTTACTTTAGACTTGTATATCTTGAATTCTGATTAAGTGATGCCTCCCAATTTGTTTGTGTTGCATAAGGTTGCATTGGCTATTCAGGGTCTTTTCTGGTTCCATGCAAAGCATGGAACTATTTTTTCTAGATCTACAAAAAATGATGCTGGTATTTTAAGGGGGATTTCGTTAAATCTGTAAATCACTTTGGGTAGTATAGGCTTCTTAAGAATGTTGATTCTGCTGAGCCACAAGCATGGTATGTTTTTTTCATCTTGTTAGGTCCATTGCAATTTCCTTCCTCAGTGTTTCATAATCCTCCTCCCTGTAGAGGTTTTTTACCTCCTTAGTTAAATATATTCCTAGATATTTTATTTTCTTTGTTGCTATTGTGAGGATAGTGAGTCTTTGATTTGGTTCTCAGCTTGACTGTTTTTGGTGTATTGATGAAGGCAACTGATTTGTGTACGTTGATTGTAACCCAAGACTTTTCTCAATCTATTTATCAATTCTGGGAGTCTCATGGCAGGCTTTTTAGGGTTTTCTAGATAGAAGATCATATTGTCAGCAAAGAGTGATAGTTTGACTTCTTCTTTCCCCATTTGGATACCCTTGATTTCTTTCTCCTGCCTGATTGCTGTTGCTAGGATTTCTAGCACTTTGTTAAATAGAAGTGGTGACAGTGGGCACCCTTGTCTAGTTCCAGTTCTGAGAATGCTTTCAACTTTTCCCCATTCAGTATGATATTGGCTGTGGGTTTGTCATATATGGGTTTAATAACTTTGAGGTAAGTGCCATCTATACCTATTTTGTTGAATATTTTTAAAAGGTGCTGAATTTTCTCATGCTTTTTCTGCATTTATTGAGAGGTTCATGTGATTTTTTTAAAGCTGATTTTCTGTTAATGATTCCTTATTTAATTCCATTGTGGTTTGCGAGCATACATTATATGATTTCTAATCCTTTAAATTTGTTAAGGGGTGTGTTTTATGGCCCAGAATATAGTCTACCTTAGTGAATGCTCCATGTATACTTGAGAAGAATGTGTAATCTGCTGTTGTTGAATGTTAAGTATATCCAATGTATTGATAATGCTGTTGAGTTCAACTGGGTTTTTACTGACTTCTTATCTGTTGGATCTGTCCATTATTAATAGAGGAGTGTTGGAGTCTTCCTTTTTTTTCCTCAGGTTTTTGTGAGGTGTGATTAACAAAAATGTATATATTAAGGAGTACAACATAGTTTGATATAAATTTACATTGTGAGATGATCACCACAATCAAGCTGATTAACACATCTGTTACCCCACATAGTCACCAATTATGTATGTGATGAGAACACTTAAGATCTGTTCTCTTAGCAAAGATCTTGTGGAACTTAAAGATCTTGTGGAACTTGAGCCCAGAGAACTCTCAAGGCATTTCATATTGGAATTACACGAGAGAGCAGGTCTGTTGAATGGTGATTTCCCTGTATTGTGACGATCTGTCAAACTTAGATTTCCCTACTACAACTGTCTTGAATCTCTAGAATTTGATCACCTAGGTATGCTTATTCTAGGGATAGCATAGATTAGATAAAACAGTAGATTATATTAATAGCTAATCTTTATTGATTACTCATGATAACCCTAGAACTACCTTAAAGGCTTTACAAAATTAGGTTTTTAATTTTGGGGGTATTAAGAGAGATAATATTTTCATCTCCATTTTACAGGTGAAAAAACTGAGACTTAAAAAGGTTAAGCAACTTGCTTTAAATAGCACAATTTAAGTGATAGAGCTATTATTCCAGCACAGGACTACCTAACAGCAAAGTCCATTCTCCTTAATTTTGCTACCTTACCCCTCAATCTCGAGGACCCTCTGAGACAGTTTTAGGAACCAATTTCTTAGGCTCAAAAATAACAGAACAGCCAGGCGCAGTGGCTCACATCTGTATTCCCACCACACTGGGATGCTGAGGCAGGTGGATCACTTGAGCTCACGAGTTTGAGACCAGCCTGAGCAAGAGTGAGATTCCATCTGTAAAAAATAGCCAAGTGTTGTGGTAGGTGCCTGTAGTCTCAGCTACTTGGGAGGCTGAGGCAAGAGGATTGCCTGAGCTCAAAGAGTTTGAGGTTGCTGTGAGCTATGACACCATAACACTTGACCAGGGACAAGAAAGTGAGACTGTCTCAAAAAAAACCCCCCCAAAAAACAGAACATGAAATTAGTGCACACTTATGATAGCAAATCACATTTTTCTAGTTTTCTAGTTGTGAACCCCAAATCCTAGTCTCATAGATACAGCTTTTGTACTTTTTGCTTCCTTACAGTGATAAATTATAATTTAAACCAGATCAAGAATATCAGATAAAGCAAAAGTGCTCCAATGGTATTCCTTTTAAATTACTGCTTTAGATTAGGGCGGAGGAAAAATATACTCATAGATATTAACATGGTACTTTGCAAAAATGATCTAAGCTTTTGGTATTTTAGTTTCTAATTTTATAAAATGTGCCATTTTTCGATATTCTAAAAGTGAGGTTTAAGTCTATGATTTTGGGCTCCTAAAATTAAAGGTGTTATTACTATTAATGGTGTAGGATTTCAGCTATCACTTTAACTTATGCATCTAATAAAGCCCTTCTTATTCCTTATTGCCAAGCGCATGTTGTCTTTCACAGCAAATTGTTTTGTGTAAAAATGTTTTTTTTCTATTTTTAAAAAAATATGACGCAAGTTATCTCCATACTTCGCCACCCATTGGACATAATATTTTCATATGGATGGATTGTATTCATACTTACAAAAAGTATTGATTTTGTTTTCTTTGACCAAATTTGCAGTGAGAATGAGAGCCTTTGGGTGATTGGATGCTAAGATTTCAGCATTCTTTAAAAATGTTTTTTCCCCCTTCATATGAGGTTAACACTTGCTCCATCTTCTATAAAATTATGAAAAGTTTCTCATGAAATCAACAGTTTTTTTTTAATGCATAATACTTTCTTTTGCTTACATTTATCTTTCATAAGGATTTTCTGGCTGGGTAAGCGAGATGAAGAACAAATGTGTACTTGCAACTTGAATTATATTTGTTTCTGGAGAGTTTACAGTGACAAAATGGAAGAAAAACTGGTTTCACTACAGTCACTAGTCATAAGACTGAAGTGATCTATTGCTGGGAGTATCTTTTTATTTTTTTGTTCCAACATGATTGTTGGCTCTGGAATAAGGGTCAGCAAATTGCCTATAAAGTGTTAGGTGGTAAATATTTTAAGAGTTTTAGGCCTTATAAGGTTAGTTTGTGCTGTTAACAAAAGGCCACTAACTGGGTAATTGATTAAACAACAAATGTTTATTTTTCACAGTTCTAGAGACTGGGAAGTCTTAAGATCAAGGTGCCAGTAGGTTCAGGGTCTGCTTCCAAGGTGGCACCTTGTTGCTACATTCTCTAGAGTCAGCGATCACTGTGTCCTCACATGGTAGAAGGGACAGAAGGGAAAAAAGGCCAAAGATGGGGCAAAGTGTCTTCTATAACGGTCACCAGTATACGAGGGAGGAATCTTCACCACCTAATCTCCTCCTGAGGCCCCTACTTCTTAATACTATTGCATGGGAATTATGTTTCAACATGAATTTTGGAGGGGACACAAATATCCAAACCATAGCAGTTTATGATATATTCTTTAATTTTTTTAATTTTTGTTTTACAACCTTTTAAAAATGTAAAAACATTCTTAGCTCAAGGTTCATAAAAAACCCAATCTGGCCTATGATCTGTATTTGCATATACCCTGCTCTGGAAGAGATCCTCCAGATAGATCATTCTGCCATCCAGTAACTTACCATCTGGCAGCTGGCTACTTACCAGCTCTGCCTGAAAATCAACCTGCCAGTCAAATGTTCTGCCCAGGTACACAGAGCACCTAATCCTGCTTCCCACTCAGAATGTGAAGTGTGTTGAGAAAAAGATCTACTTACACAACATCAGAGGAATCCACACCTCTTACCTAGAAAAATCAACCAAGAGTAAACAACCAAGAAATACAAACAGACAATAGTGCTTAGAGAGAGATTTTCTAACTAGTATATTGTAAGAGATTTGAGATACTGTTACATCTCTAAAACAAGGCCAGTGAATGAATAAGTGAATGAATATTCTCAAATGAATAAGAGAATAAAGAGTTTGTTACAGAACTGAAAATATGATCACTAAAGTTAAAAAAGAAAAAAGTCAATGGCAGGGATGAAAGGTGCTGTTGGGAAAAAACCTCCCAGAGCATTGATTTAAAAAATAGAAGGAAAATATAATAAAACATCATCACAAAGGGGACAAGTCTAGGATGCCCAACATCTAAATGCTAGGAGTTTTATAATAGAGGGAAATAAATTATGAAAACAAATAATAGGTGAATTTCCCAAAGTTTAAAGAACATGGGCCTTAAGATAGAAAGGGTCCAAATGACTATCCAATATTGTTTAAGAAAAAAATTTTTGAGGATAACACTCTCATAAAGAACCTTGGGCATAAATACAAGATCTTAAATACTTTGTTGAGAGGGAAGAACAAACAGGTAACCTACAAAGTTTTACTGATCAGACTTCGCATCTATATCACTAGATATTGAAAGAAAATAGTGCAAAATCCAAATACAAGGGAAAATATTTTTCATGTAAATTAATATGACCAACCAAATACTGTGATCCAAATGTAAAGGCAGAAGAAAGAGGTCTTTAGTCATGCAGGAACTCAAAGTTTCTACTGCATTCCATTTTAGGAAGTTAGTTGATAATGGATTCCAGCAAAATGAAAGTAAGCCAAATGGAAGAAAGGGAATTTAGGAAACAGGAATCTATCTAGCACAGTGGTTTTCAACCTTCCTACTGCTGCGGCCCTTGAATATAGTTCCTATGGGTTGCAACCCACAGGTTGAGAACTGCTGATCTAGAAGATCATTTTAGAATTTTTAGAATGACAGCCCTGAATTCAGTAGTAGTTCTAAAGAACATTCAGCCCAAATTTGAGTAGGAGGTAGGTGAGAGCTTTGGATGGAATGTCCCAGAAAATAAAAGGGGACTATATGTAATAGATAGTATGATTAAAAGGCTGAATATTTGTAACCTTATGATGAAACAAAAAAAGAAGACAACTTTTTCCAAAAAAGGAAGACAAATCTAAAATATAGGTAAACTAAAAGTTGTCAAGAAAAACATGGTACAAATAAATGCAAATTAAAGTGTGAGGCTGGGTACACCTATAATCCCACTGCTTCATTTGGAAGGATCACTTGAGCCTAAGAGTTTGAGGCTGCAGTGAGCTATGATCATGCCATTGCATTCCAGCCTGGATGACAAAATGAGACCTCATTAAAAAAAAAAGTGGCATGATTTTAATCAACTTACAAAGTTTAAGAAAAGAGAATCTGGCTCAGCGCCCATAGCTTAGTGGTTATGGCGCCAGCCACATACACCAGGGATGGCAGGTTTGAACACGGCCTGGGCCTTGCTAAACAACAATGACAAGTGCAGCAAAAAAGAGCCAGGTGTTATGCTGGGTGCCTGTAGTCCCAGCTGCTTGGGAGGCTGAGGCAAGAGAATTGCTTTAACCCAAGAGTTAGAGGTTGCTGTGAGTTGTGACAAAACAGCACTCCACTGAGGGTGACATAATGAGACTTTGTCTCAAAAAAAACATAAAAATAAAAAATAAATGAAACAAAAAAGGATCTGTTTTATCTTGTTGCTAGAAATATTATATGTAGCCCAGATATTACGATACTGAAATAAGAAAAGGAAATGTTATTTTTGTAGACCCTGTGACCACGTGGATCTGCCATGAATGTTTACATAATTATAATAACAAACATAATACTATTTATTGGTTTTTGAATTTTAAAGTAAATTTAGAGACAAAGTATAAAAGATTTCATTAAGGTTATAGACCAGAACTACAAAACTTTTGTGATGTAAGAGTTAAGATATAGCTAAAAAAGAAGGGTAGAGGGGAGAAAAGGTGGAAGGAAAGTTATTGGTAACAATTACTTATTTTACATGATAAGCCCTCAATCTGTGAACTGACGGGAGGTTGGGGCGGAGGGAGGGTAATTGGTGGGGCCACACCTACGGTGCATCTTAGAAGGGTACAGGTGAACCTTGCCAAATGCAGAATACAAATGTCTTCATATAATAACGGAGAAATTGCCAGGAAGGCTATGTTAATCAGTTTGATGAAAATAGTTAAGATTGAACCAGCACATTGTACCCCTTGATTGCACTATTGTACACAGCTATGATTTAATGATAAAGATAATAAAAAAGACTAAAGGTATAGGGCAGCACCTGTGGTTCAAGGAGTAGGACGCTGGCCTCATATACTAGACGTGGTGGGTTCAAACCTGGCCCCAGCCAAAAACTGCAAAAAAAAAAAAAAAAAGACATAAAGGTATAATATTTAAAATTATAAATATAACCAAGAGAATATAGAGTAACTTATTAAACATTGAAATGAGAAAAAGTTAAAGAGGTGAGAAAGAGAACAAAAACCTTGTCTTGCATAGCTAGGAATCCAGATGTTGTCTATAGTGATAAGTCTAGAGAGTAAACACCAAAACACTGAAAATAACTGTTAAAAAGAGCTTACCTCCGGAGAGAGGGGTTGTGATCATTTTCCCTTGTTCGCTTATTTCTCTATCATTTGACAGGCACCTCCTCCAGTCACCCTGCTCTTAAATGTTTGATTTTACAGGAATCCACCATAGCTTTTGTTTCAAAGGACACCTGCATATTCTGAAGTAGTTTATCCACATAGGTGGCTTCTACTACCACCTGTGGGCTTTTGAATCCCAAATCTTTTCTTTATCTCTAACCTGATTGTTGTCTGAAAATGTACATCTTGCCTTCAAGAAATCTCCTGTGCCTGTCCAAGTAGCACTTAACATTTGCCATGTCCAAAATGGAAATCGTCCTCTTACTCATGAAATCTGTTTCTGTATTCCTTTGTTTTTAACAGTTTCATTGAAAGACAGTGTACATACCATAAAACTTACCTGTTTTATTTTATTTTATTTTTTTTTGTAGAGACAGAGTCTCACTTTATCGCCCTTGGTAGAGTGCTGTGGCGTCACACAGCTCACAGCAACCTCCAACTCCTGGGCTTAGGCGATTCTCTTGCCTCAGCCTCCCGAGTAGCTGAGACTACAGGTGCCCGCCACAACGCCTGGCTATTTTTCTGGGTTTTTTTTTGCAGTTCGGCCGCTGCTAGGTTTGAACC
>CAUYRH010041698.1:0-40883 GCA_963574655.1 Perodicticus potto | reverse complement strand
CCTGTCTTCTTTAGAGAAGTTTCTCTTCAAGTCCTTTTCCCACCCTGAGATGGGATCACTTGTTCTTTTGTTGCTAATATGTTTGAGTTCTCTGTGGATTCTGGTTATTAAACCTTTGTCGGAGGAATTACCTGCAAATATTCTCTCCCAATCTGAGGGCTGTCTGCCTGCTACAGTTACAGTGTTCTGAGCAGTGCAGAAGCTTTTTAGTTTGATCAGTCCCAGTAGTGTATTTTTGATACTGCTTCAATTGCCTGCGGAGTCCTCCTCATAAAAAATTCATCCAGGCCGATTCCTTCGAGAGTTTTCCCTGCACTTTCTTCTAGTATTTTTATAGTTTCATGTCTTAAGTTTAAATCTTTGATCCAGTGAGAGTCTGTCTATCTTAGTTAATGGTGAAAGGTGTGGGTCCAGTTTCAGTCTTCTGCAGGTCGCCAGCCAGTTCACCCAGCACCATTTGTTAAATAGGGAATATTTTCCCCCACTGAATGTTTTTAATTGGCTTGTCAAAGATCAAATAGTGGTAAGTAGCTGGGTTCATCTCTTGGTTCTCCATTATTGATGCAAAAATATTCAATGAGATCCTAACAAACAGAATCCAGCAACACATAAAACAAATTATATACCACAACCAAGTGGGCTTTATCCTGGGATCTCAAGGCTGGTTCAATATACGTAAATCCATAAATATAATTCAGCACATAAACAAATTAAAAAATAAAGACCATATGATTCTCTCAATTGATGCAGAAAAAGCTTTTGATAATATCCAACATCCCTTCATGATCAAATCACTTAAGAAAATTGAAATAGAAGATCTCTTACTAAAAATGAGAAGGGGCTGCAGGCGGGAGGGCTGACGGACCGACTAACAGGAGGGACAGGAGGCGAGCAAGATGGCGCAGACGCAAGGCACCAGGAGGAAAGTCTGTTACTACTACGACAGGGATGTTGGAAATTATTATTATGGACAAGGCCACCCAATGAAGCCTCACTGAATCCTCATGACTCACAATTTGCTACTTAACTATGGTCTCTACCGAAAAATGGAAATCTATTGCCCTCACAAAGCCAATGCTGAGGAAATGACCAAGTACCACAGTGATGACTACATTAAATTCTTGCGCTCCATCCGTCCCGATAACATGTCTGAATACAGCAAGTAGATGCAGAGATTCAACGTTGGTGAGGACTGTCCAGTATTTGATGGCCTGTTTGAGTTCTGTCAGTTTTCTACTGGTGGCTCTGTGGCAAGTGCTGTGAAACTTAATAAGCAGCAGACAGACATCACTGTGAATTGGGCTGGGGGCCTGCACCGTGCAAAGAAGTCTGAGGCATCTGGTTTCTGATACATCAATGATAGCGTCTTGGCCATCCTGGAACAGCTAAAGTATCACCATAGGGTGCTGTATATTGACATTGATATTCACCATGGCGATGGCATGGAAGAGGCCTTTTATACCACAGACCGGGTCATGACTGTGTCCTTTCATAAATACGGAGAGTACTTCCCAGGAACTGGGGACCTACGGGATATTGAGGCTGGCAAAGGCAAGTATTATGCTGTTAACTACCGGCTCCGAGATGGGATTGATGACGAGTCCTATGAGGCCATTTTCAAGCCGGTAATGTCCAAAGTAATGGAGATATTCCAGCCCAGTGTGGTGGTCTTACAGTGTGTCTCAGACTCCCTGTCTGGGGATTGGTTAGGTTGCTTCAATCTGACCATCAAAGGGCATGCCAAGTGCGTGGAATTTGTCAAGAGCCTCAACCTGCCTATGTTGATGCTGGGAGGAGGTGGTTACACCATTCGTAACGTTGCCCAATGCTGGACATAGGAAACAGCTGTGGCCCTGGACACAGAGATCCCTAATGAGCTTCCATACAATGACTACTTTGAATACTTTGATCCAGACTTCAAGCTTCATATCAGCCCCTCCAATATGACTAACCAGAATACTAATGAGTATTTGGAGAAGATCAAACACTGTTTGAGAACCTGAGGATGCTGCCCCATGCGCCAGGGGTTCAGATGCAGGCAATTCCTGAGGACGCCATCCTAGAGGAAAGTGGTGATGAGAATGAAGAAGACCCTGACAAACGCATCTCCATCTGTTCCTCTGACAAACGAATTGCCTGTGAGGAAGAGTGCTCTGACTCCGATGAGGAAGGAGAGGGTGGCTGAAAGAACTCTTCCAACTTCAAAAAAGCCAAGAGAGCAAAACAGAAGATGAAAAAGAAAGATCCCGGCTTGGCGCCTGTGGCTCAATGGGCTAAGGCGCCAGCCAAGTACACCTGAGCTGGCAGGTTCGAATCCAGCCTGGGCCCGCCAAACAACAATGACGGCTACAACCAAAAAATGGCTGGGCATTGTGGCAGGCACCTGTAGTCCCAGCTACTTGGGAGGTGGAGGCAGGAGACACGCTTGAGCCCAGGAATTGGAGGTTGCTGTGAGCTGTGATGCCACAGCACTCTACTCAGGGTGACAGCTTGAGGCTCTGTCTCGAAAGAAAGAAAGGAAAAGAAAAAAAAAGATAAGAAAAGAAAAAGAAAGATCCAGAAGAGAAGAAAGAAGTTACAGAAGAGGAGAATACCAAGGAGGAGAAGGCAGAAGCCAAAGGGGTCAAGGAAGAGGTCAAGTTGGCCTGAGCAGACCTCTCCAGCTCTGGCTTCATGTCAAGTCTCCCACCTTTCTCCAATAACCCCTCAGATTTTATATTTTCTATTTCTCTTTGTGTTTATATGAAAACTTATTAAATATATCCCCAAGGCTAGACAGAAACAAAGAAACAAGGGCTCTGAGCCCAGGGCAGCTGAGCTGGGCGAACTCTTCTAGCCGCTGCTTTGCTGCTACCCATCCCTCCCAGTCCTAATTTCCAACCATAGAGAGTACCACGTCTTGGGTAGAAAGGATAATTTTATGCAGCCACAAGTCAAAATCCTGAAACACCAAGTGCTTGCATAGTTGCTTTGGAAATGTGCTCTTATTGAGCATTTTAAAAGGGGTGGCTGGGTGTTTAAGGACCCCCAGTTCTTTTCAGGCCACTAGGTAACATCAGCCATTTTTCAGTTTGGTTCTCTTCCTCAGACCTTCCCACTGGGCTCAAGTGAGCCAAAAAACTCACACTGCCTGCCCTGTCTTCCCCCAGTTTTGCAGGTGGAGGTTGGTAGTCTAGTTTCCTTTTTGAGATACTATTTTCATTTTTGTGAGACTTTGTAATAAAATGGTACATTTCTATACCCCCCCAAAAAATAATAAATAAAAAAATAAAAATGAGAAGGGAGTAAGGCGCCAGCCCCATATGCCGGAGGTGGCGGGTTCAAACCCAGCCCTGGCCAAAAACCTCAAAAAAAAAAAAAAAAAAAAAGTAAATAAAAATAAATAAAAATGAGAAGGTTAGGAGGGACCTTACCCAACAAATGCAATCATTGCAACCTAATTCTTTGTACCCTTAATGAATCCCCCCCCAAAAATGAGGTTAGGCACAGTGGTACACACCTATAATCCCAGCACTCTGGGAGGCTGAGGCAGGAGGACCCCTTGAGCTCAGGAGTTCAAGGCCAGCCTGAGCAAAAATGAGTCCCTGTCTCTACCAAAACCAGAAAAACTAGATGGGTATTGTGGCAAGCATCGATACTCCCAGCTACTCGGGAGGCTGAGACAAGAGGAAGCTTGAGGGCAAGAACTTGAGGTTGCTGTGAGCTGTGACGCCATGGCACTGTAAGATTTAGAAGGACAGCCAACATAGGTACCAGTCTCGTGACTTCAGGATTTTAACTATAAGCCTTTACTTTCGAGGTTTAGTATGGTGTTCAGAAGTCCAACACCTCAATAAACCAGCTTTCCCCCACTGGGGGAAATGGGAATAAAGCCTGTTATTTTGGGTTTATTCTGAGCAAAATAGAGGCAGGTTCCAAAAGAACTGATAAAACATTGAGGATAGGACTCCTTAAAAACACATTAAATTTCTGATCACTTAAGATGATTCCCTCCATCGTTGGGCAGATAGGGGGGCACCAGTGTTGCTTATTTTTTATGTGCCAGGCTCCTCGTGTATTATTTCATTTTAATTTTTGGAACAACACTGTAGCTCAGAGGGTCAATGACTTAGCCAAGGGCAGTTGTAATGCTGGACTGGGCAGGAACATTCACAGAGGATCCTAGAGGCCCTGGTGTGAATGTTAAGAATCACATGGCTTATCTAATTAAATAAACTTTTTTTAATTGTAGCTAATAGCTCCTTTTCCTCATGTTTCTTAGGTAATATCTTTGGAAGTGACCCTGAATGCAGAAGAGATGACTAAATTACACAGTTGCTTTTCAGAGCTACCCAGTATGTGCAGTGCTTCTTTGGGAAGAAGCTAGGTTACCTAAGAACAGTTTAGGGACAAAATGTTGGGTGATAGAAACAAGATGCCAGGTTGACTTTCTTCAGCCAGTGCAGACTAAAGCTGTGAAAAGATGGTACTTGTGTATCATCCCCTCCATGAGACTGTTGCCAGAGAAGGACTCAGCCTACCACATGATCTCATTTGTGCCTACTCTTGTTTTATTTATTTATTTTTATTTTTGAGAGAATCTCACTGTGTTGCCCAAGCTAGCGTGCTATGGTGTCAGCCTAGCTCACAGCAACCTCAAACTCCTAAGCGGAAGCAATCCTCTTGCCTCCACCTCCCGTGTAGCTGGGACTACAGGCATCTATCACAATGCAGTTTTTCTGTTTTTTCTGTTTTTGGTAGAGATGGAGTCTGACTCTTGCTCAAGCTGGTCTTAAACTCCTGAGCTCAAGGAATCCTCCCAGAGTGCTAGGATTACATACATGAGCTACTACTCCCAGCCCTCTACCCTTGTTTTTAAAAACCCAGTGGTTAGGCCGGGCGCTATGGCTGATGCCTATAACCCCAGCACTTGGGAGGCTAAGGTGGTTGGATTGCCTGAGCTCACAAGTTCAAGACCAGCCTGAGCAAGAGCCAGACCTATGTCTAAAAATACCAGGCGTTGTGGCAGGCACCTGTCCCAGCTACTTGGGAGGCTCAGGCAAGAGAGTCGCTTGAGTCCAAGAGTTTGAGGTTGCTGTGAGCTATGATGCTATAGTACTGTACCAGGGGCAACAAAGTGAGACTCTGTCTGAAAAAGTAAAATAAAAAATAAAATAAATAAAAATAAAAACCTAGTAGTTAAAATCCTTAAAAATCCATATTTTGTTTCCCATAATCCCCAACCCACTTTGTTTTGTTTTTTTCTTTTCTTTTTTTTAAGAGACAGAGTTTCACTTTGTCACCCTCGGTAGAGTGCTGTGGCGTCACAGCTCACAGCAACCCCCAGCTCTTGGGTTTAGGCAATTCTTTTGCCTCAGCCTCCCGCCAACCCACTTTGTTAATCAAAACCTTGGCTATGTCCTATGAAGTAGAAACTGTGTGGCCACAGGTGTGGCTGTGTCTGCAGTGAGTTGCTCTGACTGGCAGTGCATCTCAGAGCCTCTTCAGGGACCCTGATGGGGGGTGTGGGTGGGGGACTTTTTTTAAAGACTGCCTAGAAGCATGATTGAATAATCTGATGAAAGCTTTCAGTGCCTGAAACACAAGTGATAGCCAAGTGTAAAGACATTCCCCAGAATGTTTACATGGGCTTTCTCTTGGTTAGATCACGGGTGGTTTTAATTTTCTTTTGGCTTAACTGTGTTCATTAATGAAGGAAGGGACACAGGGGCTTTTTCTCCCTTTAATAAAAATCTCATGCATTTTATTATGTTCTTTCTCCTGGATTTCTCTCCAGTAGTAGCATCAGGAGTAGTCTTGTCACCTTAGGAAGGAGGGACTCACTCCTAATACCACACAACCTCAAAAACAGACTAGTCCGGGGGGGCTTCCTACTTGTATTCCCCCCCTTCACTACCAGAAGCGTTCTCCCTCACTGTTCCCCCCTCTTTTTCTTATCTGTCAATAAACGCTTTTCTCCCTGTCAATAAACTCTGTCCTGTCCTTTAAAAAAAAAAAAAAACAGAGTAGTCCGGCTGGGCTTAGTGGCTCACACCTGTAATCCTAGCAGTACAGGCCAAGGCGGGTGGATGGCTTGAGCTCAGCTAGCCTGAGCAAGAGCAAGGCCCCATCTCTACTAAAAATAGAAAAACTTGCTGGGCACTGGGTCGGGCACCATAATTCCAGATACTTGGGAGGCTGAAGCAGGAGGATCACTTGAGCCTAAGAGTTTGAGGTTGCTGTGAGCTACAATGATGCTGTGCCACTGTAGAGTGGGCAATAGAGTGAGACACTCTTTCAAAAAAAAAAAAAATCAGACTAGTCCCTTCCTATTTAGACTAAATTGCCTGCTCTCTCACCACCATAAACATCAAGTCCATGAAAAGGAACTTTTCTAACGAAGCATGATTCTCATATTTTGCCTACCAACCTGAAAAGCTCTCCTACTTTATAATAGTAGCAATTAAAATGTTGTCATTTAAACTTATAAGTTATTACCATGGCAACTGTGTGTTAAGATAATTTTCCACTCCTTACAGAATGGGGAGGCAGATGTGTGCCTTTTGAAACCGATGAGGCTTTTCATTTCTCTCCCTTTATCTGTATTCTCTCAAGGTTTTTTGGAAGGCCAAACAATGCTGCTAGTCATAATGTTCACTTGTGCTGGCCTGATCGAGTGGGACAAGAAGGATTTAGAGAGTGTTTTAGCACAGACAGCGCCAGATGTGAGGTCTGGCTGTCCACTTTCACTTTCCTTCCCATCAGCCTGATCGCTCCACCTGTGGAACAGGTGGCTGCTGCTCCCAGGCCTGCCTGAGGGAAGGGAGCTCCCTCAAGGAGAGAGGAGCCACCAGTGGGGTAACTGGCTGGTAGCCTGGTGCCCAGCATCGGCCGGTCCACTTGGACCTCAGAGGTTGAGCAGGTTGCAGGAGCAGCCAAGCACCTGGGCACAATCTAGTCTGGTGTGACATTTAGGGGGAGCTAAACCTGCCTTCCTAATGCCACTGGTTTAGCTTATGTTTGCTGTATTTCAAGTGGGGATGTAATAATGACTAAATGGTAGGCTTTGGGGACCCATGAGAGATGATTGACATCATCAAGTCTCAAAAAAAGACAGAGTAACTTGAAGGGGCTAGACACAAACGAAGCAGAGCCACTCAGGGTCATCTGGACAAACTAAGCCTTTGGCTAAGGAGGGATTTTCAGAAGCCCCCTTTTTGGGAGGAGCTAGCAAAGAAAATTATAGAATTTCTTCCTCTGCACAGTCTTCAAGTCTATTTATACTATAAAATAGAATTACTCTGCACTAGGCAGAGGAACTAAATGAAGTCTCTCCCCTCCTAAACTACGGTGTACAGGACTAAAAGGGCAGGGCCAAACTGGCCTTCCCCAAAGGGAAATTTTTTCTTAGGAGAGAAAGGCATTCCTGTTGAACTCAGGGGCTTCAGATTTCACTGTTTCCTTTAAAGCTCAAACAATTTGAGGAGGACAGAAATCCTCCTTTGCCTGCCCCAAATGAAATGTTTCTTTCCTCCGTTTATAGCACTTCATAAATAACCCATAGCCAAGATAACACGGTGACTTTCTTCCCCCAGCGTTGCAGTCCTGTAGCGTCAGAACAAAGACTGTGTGTGTGAGGATAGAGCTGGAGATATTTGTTTATTGGAAGGAAGAAAAACGGAGATTAAAAATTGCAGCTAGAGAGAAGACGGTGTCTCCCCTTCCCCCTGGCGTCGCTGGGTGCCTGCGAGGCTGCATCCACCCGGCCTCCCCGTGCAAGATGCTGGGAGGCTGAGCCAGTGCAGAGGGCACGGCGGGTGGGGGAGGGGCTGCCGTGGGAGGTGGAGGTGCAGCCGCAGCCTGGAGCTTTCGCTTAAGCATAAGGAATGATTTTTTCTCATAAACAGTAAGTGCCATTTTAGTCATCAGCTCTGCCCGTGGCCGGGGCACCGGCTGCCATCCCTGTGTGTCTTGCTCTCTGGCTCTGTTATTTTGGTCACAATAGAAACCACTGATTAGATGGTGGTTGTGGAGTGAGTGTGCTCAGCATCGGGGGATGGGTTCTTCCCGGCGTCAGCGTGTGGTGTCTGCAGCCTGCCTCTGACAAGCAGGGCAGGGAAGTGATTATGCTGGGTGGAAAATGGAAGTCCTCCGGTGACAAAAATGCTTCAAAGAGGCAGTTAGCTCAGGAATGTATTGCGATGTTTATGCCTTTAAATCAGGGCTTTGGAATCTTGGAGAAATGCATCATTTTACTGTAAAGATGTTTAGTCATGTAAAAAGATCCAATTGGATTTGTACAGGGTTTTTAGCAAGTGACAGCTGCCCGCTGGTATGCGTACTTATTGGACAAATTCAGATACTCTGATGGTTTTCCTTAGTGTTTTTTTAAATTATGCTGTCCACCTTGGCATAGGAATTTTTTTGGTAACTTACGCTGACTTAGGGGTTTTATAAAATAACTATAGACCTCTTAGCATGTACAGAATAAGGCTAAAAGGTATACTCCATGTATATGCATTCGATATTTAAAACCTCCATCATACATTGGTTAGACTTAGGCTTGGTGGATAGAATGATACTAACCTGGCTTGATTTTGTTAGGGAAGGAGAGAAGTGGTTATCAGTGTTACATTCTGATCCATCACTAGTTACAGTAAAAGAAAAACTTTATTCACCTTGGTTCTTTTCTGGATTTTTTTTACCCATAATCGCGTGAAAGAACTCTTCCAGTTTAGAACTGTGTTAGGCATAATTTCTTATTTTGTTTGGATTCATAGAAAATCTTTTACTGTTGTGTAGGTCTTTTTCAATAAAGAGTCTGTACAGGCAGAAAACCCCTCCTTTGCACCTAGAAATGTGGGGATTTTTGATCCTCGGAAATGGAAATTTTTACTTGGGAAATGAGAGATGTTATTTGCTGGAATATATATGTGAGAAATGTTAGTCCGGGGCACCTGGGTGGAAGCATGAGCAGGTGCAAGGATGGGAGCCATGTAAACAAGCTGCCTGGGCAGTTGATGAATCCGAGTGTGGCTGCTTCTGTGTGTGTGGTCCGGCTTCTTAGTAGTTTCCTTGTTTCTCAATATTAACCCAAGATTTTAATTTTTCCAGGAAAAATATTAATGAGGCTTACTGTGGAGGTCAGCTGCCTAGGTTGACAAATGACAGGTACTTCCTGCCCTGGGACAGGTGGTAATTAGGTGACAGTGTCTATACAGAATGAGACAAACTCAACGTTATGGCCACGTCTATCTAACATGATAATCTGAGGGGCAACATTGATGTTCCCGTGCATTATAGGGTATTAAGGCTTCAGACAGAAGTTGGGAGATAGAAGCAGGTTAAATCCTGCCTGGAGGAGCAGCTTTTCCACTTGACCTCCTTTTTTTCCCTCCTGCCTTCCGTTCCCCTTTAATTTGCTTCTGATTTGTGTGTTGGTAGCACTTCACTGCCCCATGTGAAAACAGGGTTTGGGGACACATCTGGCTCACATATGGCAGCACATTGTTTTTTGGCTAAAGGGTTCCCATGTGCTCTGGTCTTTACCATTTTCCTTTCTTTTCTTTCATTTTTTTTTTTTGTTGTTGTTTTTGAGAGAGGGTCTTGCTCTGTTACTCCGGGTAGAGTGCGGTGGCATCATGGTAGCTCACAGCAACCTCAAACTCCTAGGCTCAAGTGAGCCCCTGCATCCACCTCCTGAACAGCTGGGACTACAGATGCCCGCTGCCACTCCTGGCTAATTTTTCTATTTTTGTAGAGTGGAGTCTCGTGCTTGCTCAAGGTGGTCTTGGACTCCTGACCTTAACTGATCCTCTTGCCTAGGAGTCCCGAGTGCTAGGATTACAGACGTGAGCCACTGTGCCTGGCCTCTTTTCTTCAAAATATGACACGGTTGCCTACTTTATGAAAAAATTAGACAAATTGGAAGATAGGAGTAAACCTCATTTGTTCACTCAATAGTTATTTATTGAGCTGCTCTCTGTTGTACTGTGATGTCTAAATTACATCTAGTTTAGGTGATGAGCTCTTTGGGAACAAGACCTGTCTTCTAGTTATCTAAATCCTCAGGATCAAAGAAAATCGTGGAGGGGAAACTGCCTTTCTGCCTCCTCCCCAGCACCAGTGGACCAGTGCCCACCCCTCAGAGCATCCTGGAGCCATGAGTCCAGGCTCCTTGTCTTGGTCCCTGACAGCAGCAAAACCGTCCTGCGCCCCAGTGTGAGATGCTACAGCGCACGCAGGATTTCTGTGCACTATCACAAGGACAGTTTTCCGAGCAGCCCCACTGGACCAGACTGCCGGGCTTGAAATCCTGCCTCTCTTACTTAATGACCATGTGATTTGAGTGAGTTATTTACTCTCTGTGCTTCAGTTTCCTTACGTGTCAAATTGGAATAATAATGTATTGATCTCATGGCATTGTTTGATGATTAAATGAGTTGCTAATGTGAAGCACAACAGGTGTAGATATTAGCATGTGATACAGATGTTTTGTTTTAATAATAAAGTTTATGAGTTTTAAAACATATGCCACATAGAACGTTTAAAAGGATGTGATGACAGAAGATAGTCTAATATTTCCGCTACCTCACTGGTTTGTCTTGAGCATACCATTTTGGATGCCACAGTCCTGAGGAAGCAAATCACCCCCCTCTACCCCCTACCACTTACGGCATGCCGAACTGCCAGTGTTTTGTGCCCAGGTTATTTTGTCACCTGTTAGCTCCCTCCATTTAACCACTTGCATTCTAGCCTTCTTATAAAATAAGAAATAAGAAAATAAGAAAGAACAGGGTCAGGTGCTGAATGGGGGAGGGGCTGTCATTCTTGGAGGAGGCAGAGGGCAGGCAGGACAACTCTGCAGAGGTCAAGAGCCTGACTTTCCCCCTACACAAATGCAGAGCCTTGCAGGAGGCAGCACCCTCCCCAACTGAGCTGAAGACTCTCTATGCCGCAGTGCCAGGGCTCCCAGTGACCTTGGCCATTGTCTGGAGTGTTCTTTCTGGTCCCTGGGCTATCGGGGTGGCCAGACACTGGGTGAAGAGGGTATTTACCCCAGATCCTGGGAATGGAGGTGGGATCTAGATTACAACCATAGCCAGGGCTGGCCCTGGATTCTGTTACTTCCTTTTTAATAAATCATCTGGTGGCTCTGAAGAGAACTTCTCCTTGTACTTTGGAAAATTACCTCCTTGAAACTCATCATGACCATAGCTGCAGGGCGTCTGTCAGCTAGGCATTGTCTGTCAGATGCCTTCCTGTGTTGTATGTCATTCAGTCCTCAGCTACCCCAGCTAAGGAGGGTGCTACTATTAACACCATCTTACAGATGAAGTAAACACAGCTAAGACCCACACTCAGGCTCTGACCATGATCTGTGCTCTTCACAGACAAACCACATGGCCAGGCTTGGCACCTGTAGCACAGTGGTTACAGCACCAGCCACATACACTGAGGTTCGAACCCGGCCCGGGCCAACTAAACAACAATGACAACTGCAACAAAAAATAGCCGGGTGTTGTAGCCCACTCCTGTAGTCCCAGCTACTTGGGAGACTGAGGCAAGAGAGTCGCTTAAGCCCAAGAGTTGGAGGTTGCTGTGAGCTATGTGACGCCACGGCACTACCAAGGGTGCCTGTCTCAAAAAACATTAACTCAAAAAACCCAAAAACCAAACCACATGGCCAGTTGCTATTGAGAATCTACCATTTATGACAGAGCTCTGTGAGGTCCCATGCTATATACATTAGGCATTATTAGAGCGTGATGTATACCCAGGTGCATGGAAGAAGCTGGGTCACATGACACTCACTCCATGCCAATAACTGTATATGCAACCTCTCATTCCAGGTTTACAAACACCTCCAGGGAAGCTAATTGTACAGATAATGAGGAAACTCAGGAGTCAGAAGGCAAACCTTGCAGGGTGCAGAGCTTGTAGAGGGGAGAATGGTCCTTGGATCCAGGTCTGCTCACCTCCAGAGCTCTGGCCTTAACCTCCCCCAGACGTTACCACTTCCCTAAATGTTAAAACATCTGCTTCCCTGAAGCAGAAGGGACTGCAAAAGCCTACTACAGCTAAGGGGGCTGAGATCATAAAGTAGCCGGTAATAGAGCTGAAATTGGCAGTCAGTCCCTGGGCTTGATGTGGTCAATTGTAAGATGCAAAAAAGCGCACAACTCTATAGTCTACTTATATCACAGCTGGTAGTGGAGGTGCTTATCCACGTTTATTCACTCAACAAACATTTGTCAGCCCCTTGCCACCCACTGGGCAGTAGGGAGTGCTGCTCATGCAGAGGAGCAGGGCAGATGCACCTGGCACTGCAATCTCTGTCCTGGTGGGTGTGCAGTGCCCAGAAGACACCCACACGGCACAGTGAGGGTGTGAGGCCGAGAGTGAGGAGAGGCGTCAGCTCGTCTCAGTAGAAGCTCCAGAAAGAAAGAGGAGCCAGTCTGCAGAGTGCAGGGGAGACCCGGAGTGGGATTGCTCTGTCAGGGTAGGGTGAAGATTACTGAAGCGTTCGAGCATGAATCAGACTTGCCTTCTAGAACGTACACTTTGGCTTCAGAACTGGAAGTGGGAAAGAGGCAGTGATGGCAGCAGCATAGTGGACAGCATCTCCCAGCATGAGCATTGAGGCCATAATTACAAGTCTCTGGGATTAACCAAAAATCCCAGAGATGACCAGGGCACATCCTTACTCTCCTTTGGGACTTTCATGAAAGCAGTTTATTGAAGCCCTTTATTTAAGTATCTATAAAAACACAAGATTGTTTTCTCTCCGCGGCTGCACTGTGTCCCCCAACAGCATGCCGGCATGAGCACCCCGCTGTGCTGATCCTGTGCGTTGTCTCACATTTGCTCTGCGCCTCCCTTTGTGACTGACATCCGCCCCATAAAGGACCCGAGTGGGCTGGCTCAGTGCGGGCGGCACCCTCAACCCCTTGGACTGAATACCACAAAGCGAACCACCCGTGTGACATCTTTAAGCTATCAGGGTGGATCTCTGGCCGCTGCAGTCTCAGGAATACCCGAGACAAACCAGGCAGAGCGAGTCAGGAGTGGTCTATTAACTTAAAAAATGAAATGGCATCTCTTCTCACCTCTGGCGCCCCAGGGACATGGGCTGGGTCTCAGGGATGCCACCATGGGAATGATAGCCATATTCCCATGGGTGGGTTGACTCTCAGTCTTGAAAACCAGCAGAGGCATGAGCTTTGCAAAGTGGCACATACTCGAAAAATCCCTATCTGATCACGTGAGAGCTGTTCTGCTACAAAATCAGTAATATAGGATCCTTTTCATCCTCCAAGGCCCTATTGACAGATTCTTCTCACCACTAAACATTGGGCTTTTGTTTTCCATCTCCACAAATATGTTTAGGGTGAAGAAGCTGAAGGAGACCTTTGCTTTTATTCAGCAGTTGGACAAAAACATGAGCAACCTTCGGACCTGGCTGGCTCGAATCGAATCTGAGCTTTCCAAGCCTGTTGTTTACGACGTCTGTGACAACCAAGAGATCCAGAAGAGGCTCGCCGAGCAGCAGGTGGGATTCTCAGAGAGGAGCTCCTGTCAGAGGGCAGGTGTCCACCATGTGTGCTGACTCAGGCCTTCCCCGTGTCTGCTGTGTGCCCCAGTGTGTTCCCAACATTCACTGGGGTGCTTTGCCACAGAGCTCTGACCACCTGCCCAAGTCCCTGTATGGCTGCTCCCCACCCAACTATTCACCCAGCTGTTTATGAAGTGATGTGAATAATGATATTCACACCTTAATCTTGGTGGCAGCTAAGGTTTTTTAATTGTCTTTTTTGTTGTTGTTAAACTCTGTTCTTAGTGAATATAGTTTTAGAAGGCAACAAATTGAAAGAAAAATAACTTTCTAGCCAGGTAATGTTTTTGTGGGATCATACTGTGTGTGTCTGTGAGAGCTTCAAAAAAGTAAATAAAAACAATAGGTATAGTAAGGAACATTCTTGAACCCATAGTTTAGAGCTATAATTCCCAGGGCATCAGTTATACATGCTCTAAGCCAGTGATTTTCAACCGGTGTGCCTTGAGAGGATCTTAGGTGGGCGATGAAAAATTTTAAAGATAATTAAATTATTTTTGAAAGAAATTCAAAGCACAGTTAAGTATATTCTTTTTTTCTACTCATTTCTTAATCAACATAGTTTAAATGTGCCGTTTTAACTACAGGTTCAAGCGCAGTGAGATAGAAAAGGTTGAAAACTACTGCTCTAAGTCAAGCCTGGAAATTCTGTAGTTTGAAAACCACTGAGTTCTGCTGGTGTTTGTCATCGTGCCAGCCTGGCAGCTGCTCTGGGACATCACTGCTTTATTGAACCTACCTGGGCTTCATGCTTCCCTGGGCTCATGCACACACTCGTTCTCATACGTA
This sequence comes from Perodicticus potto, assembly GCA_963574655.1. Lineage (NCBI taxonomy): Eukaryota > Metazoa > Chordata > Mammalia > Primates > Lorisidae > Perodicticus > Perodicticus potto. Next base: position 26,500 of record CAUYRH010041698.1, on the reverse strand, counting down.
AAACCCAGGTTTACCTTAATTTTTTAGAAAATAGGTTAGTTTATCTTACCCTTTCCATGGCTTTCATCCACTTTTATTTTTCTCAGACTTGTGGGCAGATTCTGATTTGACCATATAAACAGCATGAGTCTCAGACTCCATTTAGTTCACACTGAACTTCCACCACACACATCCTCACCATGTATCACAGGAGCTTAGAGAATGAGGGCTGAACATTTTTCACCAGATTCAAGGCCATAAGGCAACCCTTTGGTGATAAATTGTCTTCAGTTCAGGTCAGTCTTTTTAATGGCAATAAGGTATTTTGTGCTACCACAAGTAGAGCTAAGTATTTGATATTACTTTTGATGTTTATTTTTGTTTTTGAGACAATGTCTTGCACTGTTGCCCAGGCGAGTGTGCAGTGGCATCATCGTAGGTCACAAGAACCTCAAATGTCTGGCTCGAGGAATCTTCCTGTCTTAGCCTCTCAAGTCACTGGAACTACAGGTGCACACCACCATGCCCACCTAATTTTTCTAAATTTTTGTAGAGGTGTGTTGCTCAGACTGTTCTCAAACTCCAGAGCTAAAGTGATCCTCCTACCTCGGCCTCTCAGATTGCTAGGATCACAGGTGTGAGCCACCATGCCTGGCCTACTCTTTTTAAATGTTATTACAATTAGTGTTACCGATGCCTGTTCTCTGGCTTTCAAACTAGTATGACTTAAGCTACAAATTAAAAATGGGGTCTTCCACTCAGCCTCAGAAATATGTGAGTTTTTCATTGAGGCCGTCTAAGTTCTGCTTTTGCTTTGTGGAGAAAAGAATTTAATGTGACATTTTAATGTGACATGACTGAGTTATTAATGGCCTTCTTAGTGGAGTCATAGCTATTAAACATTATCAGCTTTTTTTTTTTTACAAGTTTGATCCACTAGAATGAATTTCTTTGAATAGTGTGTTCATAGACAAAGCCTTGCAAATAACTATTTACGATGAATGGTGAATTTTTTCAGGCAGAATAGTACAGAAGCTAGCAATATCTGTTCTCTTAAAGAAGAATTGACCAAATTTGACTAAGGCTAATAATTGTATTAACTTTGTAGAGATCTGAAGTGTGACAAACACTAAATTGGGAATTTATTCCCAAAAGCAAACAATTTGGAGTCAGGGCCATTCTCTTGGCCTTGTTTGTTCCCTTATTGAGACGGTACCTAATTTCAATCTGCTTGGTTTGAGGCTTCCCTCTTTATAAAATTCGCCATCAACATGATATAATTTGTATCCCTTCATTACCAAAAAAATTATGGAGTTGGTGTTCAGGACTACCATTACTGCAAAGAAGTCAGATGTTGCATTAGTTTTCTCTTGTTCTTGTAATAAATTGCCACAAATTTAGGAGCTTGAAAACACAAGTTTATTATCTTACAGTTGTGGAGGTTAGAAATCTGAAACGGTCAACAGGACCATACCTCTTTCTGGAAGCCCTTGGGGGTAATCTGGGGGTTTGCCCTTTCTAGAGGCCACCCACATTTCCTGGCTTGGGGCACCCTCCTCTGATTTCAAAGCTGTCAACATTACATCTCTCTGTGCCTTTCTTTCCTACTCACATCTCCGACTGGCTCTTCTGCTTTTAAGGACCTCTGGGATTACATTGGCCTGCCCAGATAATCCAGGATAATCTCCCTATTTTGAAGCCAGCTGATTAGCAGCCTTAATTCTCCTTTCCATGTAATCTAACATATTCACAGGTTCTAGGATCAGCATCTGGACATCTGTGGGGGAGTCATTATTCTGCCTACCACAGATGTCCCAAGGAACCTCTTTGTACTTTTCTCCTTTTTTTCATGTATACATTAATGCATTTACAGGGTACAATGTGCGGATTTCATATAGAATTAGGAACGCTTACATCACACTGGTTAATATATACCTCATCTCGTTTACTTAGTTATTGTGTTAAGACATTTATACTCTATGCTAATAGATCCAACATGTACCCTTGCACTATGCACCATAGGTGTGATCCCACCATTCACCCTCCCTCAATCTGACATCCCCCCTCCACTCCCAAACCCTACTCCTTCCTCCTTCATCTTGGGTCATAGTTGTGATCTATTCTTCGTATGAAAGTGTGAGTGATTGTAAATTGGTTTCATAGTAGTACTGAGTACATTGGATATTTTTTCTTCCATTCTTGAGATACTTTAAGTAGGATATGTTCCAGCTCTATCCATGTAAACATAAAAGAGGTAAAGTCTCTGTCTTTTTTTAAGGCTGCATAATATTCCATGGTGTACATATACCACAATTTATTAATCCATTCATGGGTTGATGGGCACTTGGGCTTCTTCCATGACTTAGCAATTAATGAATTTGTACTTTTCTTAAAAAGACTAAAAGTTACCACATATTTATATTATCCTAAATCCAGAACACTAAAAACAGAAAAGTGTCACACAAAAGAATCATGTATGAGCCATTTTTTACAAAACCTTACCAATGTTTTCTTCCTTAACTAAATGTAATAAATTACTGGACTGCTTCCAAAAATAAGACGTAAAAACATGGAATCATCTAGCATTGCCTCCGGTAAAATCCAACTATCCCCCAAATGGTTAAGAGCCACAATGTACTGTTCTTGGGGACCAGGTGGGAGAGTCCTTTTGGTTTTACCTTTCTTATGTGGAACTCCTTTAAGTATAAGATAATAAGGGTTAAATTGTTAATCCTGTGCCGGAGATCACTTTCACTGAGTCTTCAGTATCTCTCCTAGTTTGTCTGTTCTTGGTTTCTTGGTTCTCGGTGGGGTATCAGACAGTGGCGCTGGGATCATTAGTTATCTTCCTATTCAGTTATCACTATTGTTACCCTCCCTCCTGTCCCACTGGCTTGGTACGCAAGCCCCTCCCACAAGCACATTCTGGAGCCACCACCAGGGAGTTCCACCTGTGTGAATTTTCTCTTTTCAGCCTGCCTTTTCTCCCTTTATTTTATTGGAGGGTCTCTTCTTATTCTCATTCTTCCTGGCTGCCTTCTCTTCTCCACTTTCGGGCCTCTTCATCTCCTTTTGCTCTGCCCACCACCCCACCTCAAGTCTTTCCCAACTTCAGAGTTTTGTAGCATCTGCTCAGGGGCAAAAAAACCCAAAAATGAACAGGGACTCATTTCCAGAACCATAGGCAAAAGTCTTAGCACTTTTTATGTATTTTTTTAAATCTACTTCTTCTGTAGGTTTAGGCAGTTCCTAAAATTTATAGTGCAGACACATGACTTAATGCAGTGGTTCTCAACCTTCCTAATGCCGCAGTGTATTTTCATTGTTAAAAAGGGGTCGAGACCCACAGGTTGAGAACTGCTGCCTTAATGGGTACCAGGATTATTTCTGTTTGCAAAATGTTCCTCATCTAGCACTTAAATGGTTTGGATTTTAGCATGTGGCCCACCACTTTATTTTATGTTGTACTAGGTAAACAATCCACACTATAACATCAGTAGGCTATTGTGTTGTATTTTAGAGGGTTTTTTAAAAAAAAAATTTGTGAATAGACTTTTAACCAAGATTTGGACAGTTTTTATAAGTTATTTGTAAAGTTCATTTCTTACTACCACTTACTCTGTACATTAAATGAGGGTTCTTTAGCCATTTCGTTCAATAGAAGCTGAATAAATAATGTAGGCTAATTCCAAAAAGTTTACTAAAATCAAGGGCATTCATGTTTATCCATACACTAGTTCATGGGCACATTAAAATTGTCAGTATTACTCATTTAGCACCAGTGTTAGGGTTCCTGATTTGTATTTTTAATAGTTAAGCAGAATATGTATCAATACCAGTACATTTTAGAAAAACCTCTGACAATTCTGTGAGCCAGTAAGAATTCTTTAAAAACGGCTCGGCGCCTGTGGCTCAATGGACTGAGGCGCCAGCCACGTACACCTGAGCTGGCGGGTTCGAATCCAGCCCGGGCCCGCCAAACAGCAATGACGGCTGCAACCAAAAAATGACCGGGCATTGTGGCGGGCGCCTGTGGTCCCAGCTACTTGGGAGGCGGAGGCAGGAGACTCGCTTGAGCCCAGGAATTGGAGGTTGCTGTGAGCTGTGATGCCACAGCTTTCTATCCAGGGTGACAGCTTGAGGCTCTGTCTCAAAAAAATAAAAGAATTCTTTAAAAACTAAAATTCTGTTTAAAGGTAATAACTTTAACACATTGACTGCCACATTCAGAAAAAAACTTTTTCCTCGGGACCATGGTGTTTTATTAGGTCAAGAGATGTGTGAGTTTATAGATGCTTCACGAGGCCCTGAGCTCAAAACTAGTGTGAGTTAAATACAACTCATGTAGTAGTTAATGTGTTAAAGTTAGTCATCATGTTGACTCCAGGGAGACTCCTGCCATTCCATCATTACAGGCATTCTGCCTATACTGCAGAGATTAACCAAATCGCCCTGCACATCTCTTCACAGGGCACACAGGGTGACTGAGTGGAAAACTTCTCTTCTGAGTATAATCTGTGGAGCTTGTTTTCACTCAGGGCCTATGTAAAGAATTGCCTGATTTAAAATTCACTTGGCATATTAGCATTTCATTCTGTCATATCAACCTGAACACAGAATGATCTAAATTGCGCATTTATATAAAGAAATATTGTTCCTACCTAGGAATACAACTGTAATCTCAAATTATTTTATTATTGAGGTGACCTGGCCTAAATATTATATTGCCTTCTGTGGACAGTGGCAAACTGTCTATAATTCTCTTGCAAACTGAACTTTGTTGAATCTAAGAAGCTGTATTTAGTAATTAAAGTATCATAAATTTCCAGAAATTGGCATATTATTAAACAATTAGAATTTAGTTTTGCCTTTGCTATTTCAAAATGTAACTTGGGTATGAAAATTAATGGTGTGGTCTCATATCACATATTCCAGAATTTGGACTTTAGGGGACGCCTGATTCATGCAGAATAGCAAAACAAGCAGACTCCTCATCTCTCCCCCTCCCCCAAGCCCACCCATGGTGCATAGAGGAAATATTCTCTAGTGAGGACTGAAAATGCCATGTTTATTCATACGGAGCTTTTCCATTGTTTCCTATAACCATGCACTTTCTCTTCATAAATGTTCTTTTTCTCAAATTGGGGACCTATACCACTATCACCCCCAGACTTCAGAGACCCTTCCCCTCCCCAAACCACAGACTTGGCCAGACCCCATGAACTGGGGAAGTGAGGTCTCTACTGCAGTATAGAGGTCCATACCCCAGGCAGTATAATGTTTCCTCCCTTGGACCTGTGGAGTCCTGGGATGGTCTTGCAGAGGCCATGGAAACTGCACCTGTGGGCACGATTTGGGGTGTGTGTCAAGACAGTACAAAGGTCTTAGCAGATTTAAGAGTTCTGTAACCCATAAAAGGTTGAGTTTCAGTTGCTTACATTTTAGTCTCCACTGGAGACTCACTGTTTACAAAGAAGACCGCCCCAAAACCAAGTTGAAGCTGGAGGTGTTTGGGGCTGGCTGGTATGGAAGACATCCTGTGGGTTGGTGGGCTGTCCTCAGAGGTCAGCATGCAGAGGGCACCCGCTGCTGTTCCTCCTCCTCTCGTAGCTCAGCACATAAATCCCAAGTGTCACCAGTGTTTAGGTTTGGGTCAGGTTCTAACAGTCCAAGGGTTGCACCAAGATGAGAGGGCGTCTGTCTGGTTTGCTGATCCCAAGGTGGACATGCATGCAGGTTTATACACCCCAGCTGGGAGGAGGCAGGGAGGGAGTGGTAGAGCCCCTTCGATGCAGACCGCCCCCCCCCCACCATCTCAAGGGGTGTCTTGCTCGCCCGCAATTGTAGGATCTGCAGCGAGACATCGAACAGCACAGTGCCGGGGTGGAGTCCGTGTTTAACATCTGTGATGTCCTGCTGCATGACTCTGATGCCTGCGCGAACGAGACCGAGTGTGATTCCATCCAGCAAACCACCAGAAGCCTGGACAGACGCTGGAGGAACATCTGTGCCATGTCCATGGAGCGGCGCATGAAGTAAGAACACGGCTGCCCTGGGCCTCTTCAGTGCGGTCAGCTGCGCTCTTTACCCTTCTGACCTCAGTCCCAGGGACTGTTCTGCTCACCGCACTTAGAAATGTGCCAGGACCGGGCACGGTGGCTCACGCCTGTAACCCTAGTCTTCTGGGAGGCCAAGACTGGCAGATTGCTTGAGCTCAGACAGTTCAAGACCAGCCTTAGTTAGAGCGAGACCCTGTCTCTACTAAAAATAGAAAAACTAGCTGGATGTTGTGGTGGGCACCTGTAGTCCCAGCTAACTGGGAGGCTGAGCCAAGAAGATCACTTGAGCTCAAGAGTTTGAGGTTGCTATGAGCTATGATGCCAGGCACTCTACTCAGGGCGACATAGTGAGACTCTATCTCAAAAAAAAAAAGAGAAAAGAAATGTGCCAGGGATTTGCAGAGAGAACCTAGTAGGTGCCTATTAAAGAATTATTCAATGGGTATGCTGTCTTTGCACAGTTCTCTGGTGGCTCCGGGAGGGCTGCGGGCTGGCCAAGCTGCCTCTGTTCACCCCGCAGTGAGGTGTGGGGCAGCCCGGCCTCTCTGAGTTTTTAACCTCTGTGCATCAGGAGCTCTGAGGTCCTTCTACAAGGAAGGTGTTCGGACAAGCTGTGACATCCTGGTTATTTCCCAGAAGTGTCCCACTAGTGCTGCAGGTGTAAGGGGGCTGGAAATGGGGCCTGTCAGGTGGCCCAGGGTGACATTGGATGACTTATGCTAAGCTGCCTTCTTCCCATCAGAATCGAGGAAACATGGCGCCTGTGGCAAAAGTTTTTAGATGATTATTCCCGCTTTGAGGACTGGCTCAAGTCAGCCGAGAGGACAGCGGCCTGCCCAAATTCCTCAGAGGTGCTGTACACGAATGCCAAAGAAGAGCTGAAGAGGTTTGAGGTAAGCACCCTTCTCTGCCCCAGTTCTCTGGGTGTAAGCAGGCCCGCAGCAGGCTTGGCCAGCCTCCCCCACCTCTGGCAAGGGCTGCATAGTCTGTGCCAGCTGTCAGGCAGAGAGCTTGGAAGCTGTTCTCGAGTCAGCATCAGGACTGGGGAAGTAAGCCCGCTGTGGCCATTGCATGTTGGGGATGGACCCCTTGAGGCAGGTTGCTTGGGGCCTAGAGGGTGGTGTCACAGCCCTCTTTGCACGCGACAGCAGTGACACCACCCCACTCCACCGTGTGCCACAGGCCTTCCAGCGGCAGATCCACGAGCGGCTCACGCAGTTGGAACTCATCAACAAGCAGTACCGGCGGCTGGCCCGGGAGAACCGCACAGACACGGCCAGCAGGCTGAAGCAGATGGTCCACGAGGGCAACCAGCGCTGGGACAACCTGCAGAGGCGGGTCACAGCCATCCTGCGGAGACTCAGAGTAACCTGCTCTACATCACTGGGGTTGTCTGTAGATTTGCAAGGAGCAGTGACACTCGATCTGCAGTGGCAGGCTCAGGGCACCAAGCAGCGGGTGGAAGGTTTCACTTCGGGCCTGTGCTATCTTGACATCCCTCCAACACAAGCAACCTGAAGCTGCCAACATGCTTTTTTTTTAAGGGAAAGATTGGCTGCATTGATGTGACAGTCGCCTATGAGGTGGCAGTCCTTCATTAAAGAGGACAAATCTCCTCCTCTGAGTCTTCCTTCTCTGGGGTTACACACGCAGCTGTGTCACTGAAGGCAAACGGGGCCAGCCTCAGCCCTGCAGTGCTCTTGCATCTTAAAGGTGCTAAATCCTCTGTCAGGCAGAAGCTTCTGTGAGATACCAACAGGTGGAAATAGGCAGAAGGCCTGGTGCTACCCCTCAGGAGGTTCCTCACAGGAAAGAGGGAAGTCACTGACTTAGACTAGAGAATTATAGACTTTAAAGTGCCCAAAAGGACCCCAGGGGTCAGGGTCAACATTCCCACACCTTCCCTCATTTGCCAGTGAGGATGCCGGGCCCCAGAGAAGCGGGGGCTTGTTTGGTGGCACACAGCCAACATCAGTCCCTGGCTCCCACCTGCGCTGTGTCCGGGTTTTCCAGAGGCAGGTGTCTCTCTGAGGACTCTGGGCACCCCTTCCTTGTGGCCAGGAGGCACCTTGCTGTCTATTGAGCTTTTGTTCTGTGCTTGATACAAGTGGAATTTTCTGCCCTTTCACAGCATTTCACCAACCAGAGGGAGGAGTTCGAGGGGACGCGGGAGAGCATCCTAGTGTGGCTCACGGAGATGGACCTGCAGCTGACCAATGTGGAGCACTTCTCGGAGAGTGACGCCGACGACAAGATGCGCCAGCTGAACGTGAGGGCCACTGCCTTGGTGCCTCTGAAAAGAGCCCAACTCCGTAGCAGAGAGCTGGCCACGTACAAAGTCTGCCTGGTACTCTGAGAGCAAATCCAGAACCCTAACAGCCAGGTTTCTTCTCGCCTGCGAGCTGCTGGATTATCATAGCCCAGGGGTGTCTGTGTCACTGCTGGGGCCAAGAATATACACTCCCTGCTCTGCTGTTGTTTCAGATTCTTGCATTACAGTTTCATCTCACTATGATTCTCTCCAGGGGAGGAGGTTGTGAAATAGAAATCTGCCTTTCCCAAGATAATGGCACCAATGAACATAATTGTTTGTGTCAGCAGAAGCAAATGCCCACTGGTGGCATATTATGGGAAGTTTTCTGTTTTCACTAGCTGTCAATAAGATAAGTTCTCTCACTCACACTCAATAACAGTAAATGTCCATCCATGTCAGACTTTTAGAATTATTTTAATTGGGAAAGTCAGTACCCAGAAGGAAGAGGGGGAAAAAATGTTACAATCATTTTAAATTCTTAAATCGTCTAGCTGGGTATTATGGCGGGCACTATAGTCCCAGCTACTCAGGAGGCTGAGATAGGAGGATCACTTTAGGCCAAGAGTTTGCTGTGAGCTATGATGCCGTGGGACTCTACCCAGGGTGACAGAGTGAGACCGTCTCAAAAAAAAAAATCTTAAATTGTCGTTGTTACTCAGTTAAAAATTGGCGAGGCTGGAATACTCGTGAAGGAACAAAATAAGAATCATATTTGGATGCATTTTTTTTCTGTGTCCCTGTTAAAAGAAACAGACACCATCTATATGCTCAGGGGATCTTTCTTTGAAGCTCTTTCTTTCTCATCTCTAAATAGGGCTTCCAACAAGAGATTACATTAAATACCAACAAGATTGACCAGCTCATCGTGTTTGGGGAGCAGCTCATCCAGAAGAGTGAGCCCCTGGATGCTGTGCTGATTGAGGACGAGCTGGAAGAGCTGCACCGCTACTGCCAGGAGGTGTTCGGCAGGGTGTCCCGGTTCCACCGGCGGCTGACCTCCCACACCCCAGTAAGGGTGACACCATCGCCACACTGCTCAAAGTTTACCTGGGACTAGATTTTTATAGAATAGGGAAACTTACCTTATAATGGTTAGCTAGAGTTGATTTTTTTTTTTTTTGGCAGAAAAGCTTCATTGAAGCCTCGCACGGTGGCTCACACCTATAATCTCAGCACTCTGGGAGGCTGAGGCAGGAGGATTGCTTGAGCTTAGAAGTTCAAGACCAGCCTGAGCAAGAGCATGACCCTGTCTCTACTAAATATAGAAAAAACTAGATGGGCGTTGTGGTGGGCACCTGTAGTCCCAGCTACTTGGGATACTGACAAGGGCGCATTGCTTGGGTCCCAGAGTTTGACATTGCTTTGATGTAGGCTGAGGCCACAAGCATTCTGGCCCAGGCAACAGAGTAAGACTGTCTCAAAAAAAAAAAAAGAGAGAGAAAAGAGAAAGAAAGGGAAAGAAAGAAAGAAAAAGGCTACATTGAAACGTTTTATTTCCACTTTTATTAATACGGAGCCATGATAACTAATTTCCATTAATCTGATGGGAAGGATGGTACTTCCGAAGTCCTTGCTTCCTATTCTGTTTTTAATATATTTCCTCAGTACAAAGCTTTTCTGGCATGTGTCAGTACTCCTAGAATTGTGACTCTTCTGGTTTTGATTACGTTAGTAACTTGGGGATGTATTTGCTTTTTCCTGTATCTTAGTTTCTGGAAGCATTTTTTTGAGACAGAGCCTCAAGCTGTCACCCTGGATAGAGTGCCATGGCATCACAGCTCACTGCAACCTCCAATTCCTGGGCTCAAGCGAGTCTCTTGCCCCCACCTCCCAAGTAGCTGGGACTACAGGCGCCCGGCCATTTTTTGGTTGCAGCCGTAATTGTTGTTTGGCGGGCCCGGGCTGGATTCGAACCCGCCAGCTGAGGTGTACGTGGCTGGCGCCTTAGCCCACTGAGCCACAGGCGCCGAGCCTCTGGAAGCTTTTAATGTTTGTTTGTGAGATAGAGTTTCACTCCCTCGGTAGAGTGCCATGGCATCATAGCTAAGAAAATCATGGTCATTTTTCTCAGACTGACAGAGGCATTACTACACAACCAGAACAGACACCAAACAATCAGATTGGAGATAAGAAAGAACCTGATACATGTGGTCCTTGAAATTGTGAATATTATCCAGAACATTCTAGCTTTCTTTTTAAAAATACTCTGACACACAGCGGAACCTGCCATTAACCATCAGTGAAACTTTGGCCACCATTTCCTTGGGTTCTTGATAAAGTTGCTTAATTCAGATGGTCATACTTCAGCTTTTTTCCTAGGAAATAGAGCTGGAGTTTTGGAAAACACAAATTCTAAGTCATACTCCAGCTTGTCTAAACTAGAATAACCAGAAACAGAACCTGGAAACCTGATTCTTTTAAAGCCACAGCCATTTTGGAAACAGCAGACTTTCCAATGCTCCTTCTCACTGCAATATCCTAAGATTTGGTTAATTTGAAAAACTGGATATTCCTGTCTAGGGCTTGGAAGATGAAAAGGAGGCTTCTGAGAATGAAACAGACGTGGAAGACCCCAGAGAGATCCAGACTGACTCCTGGCGTAAAGGGGGCGAGGGCGAGGAGCCCGCATCCTCTCAGCCCCTCTGTCATCTAGTGCCGCCAGCACCGGGGCCGGAACGGTCTGGCTGCGAGACCCCCGTGAGCGTGGACTCCATCCCTCTGGAGTGGGATCACACAGGTGACGTGGGGGGCTCCTCCTCTCATGAAGACGACGAGGAAGGCCCGTACTACAGTGCACTGTCAGGTAACAGCCAGGCTCCTAGGGCACTTGCAGGTGACCCATATGGCTGTGTTTTTAGCCCCTTAGCAACACGGCCAGCTCTCAGTCGCCCAGTGCCCAGCTGGCAGCTGACTCAGCTCCTGTGTTTTCCTGTGGTCTGTCCTGTCCTAGGAATAGGCTTGGTCCTGTTACAGGTGGAATGAAAGGAAAAAAAAGGCTGGGCACCCGTAGCTCAGTGACTAGGGCACCAGCCACATACACTGGAGCTGGCAGGTTCGAGCCCGGCCCGGGCCTGCTAAACAAAAATGACAACAACAACAAAAAAAAAATAGCCATGTGGCGGGTGCCTGTACTCCCAGCTACTTGGGAGGCTGAGGCAAGAGAATTGCTTAAGCCCAAGAGTTTGAGGTTGCCGTGAGCTGTGACGTCAGGGCACTCTACCAAAGGCCACATAGTGAGACTCTATCTCAAAAAGAAAAAAAAACAAAAAAGAAAGGAAATTCACGTTTAGACATTGAGACTCATCATTGAGGGGTCTGGCTGTGGGGAGCCATCAGTGAACCCAGTCGGGTTTTCAGGGTATCAGTAGATAGAGCATCCCCATTCTTTCTGTGTCCCCTACAGTGGCTTTGGACAGTTAGGAGTTGGCTTTAAAAAAAAAAATCCTTCTGGTTTTTAAAATCCTTTTAATAAAAAGGATAGGAGGTAGTTATCTCCTAGTAGCTGGCAGTGTCCCTACTATGTGAACTGAATACTCGGGCATTAATCTGCAGGCACCTCCAGTGAGGACAATGACATTATTCTTTTTCAGATGTAGAAATCCCTGAAAATCCTGAGGCATATCTTAAAATGACCACAAAAACTTTGAAAGCGTCTTCTGGTAGGCCCCTGCCCATGCATGTGTCTCAACATGGCAGCACCCCATGGCGCACGCTGCACCCTAAACCTCGCTCCGTGTCATGTCTGACCTCTGCCTTCTGTGAACACCATGCCCTGGTCCTTGTGTCATGGTGTATTTACACTGCCGTACTCACCCATACCTGCGTGCTCCTTATAAAACCCTACCCAACAGGCGGTCTCAACACCATCCCTCTCCTTTCCCCCTAGGCCTATGCAGAAGGGAATTTTTCATGGTGCCTTTTATGATTTTTATTTTTCTTCCATCTAACCGAGGTTCTTTGGCATGGGCCAGGCTTTCTTTGTGCTGGCTTGGTTTAGAACTACTCCCTTGCTTAGGGCGATCTCCTGGGAAGGGGTGGGTAAGGGGAGAGGGCTGTTGCATTTGCTATAGAAGAAACCTTCCTTTCCAGCTGTGGGGGTGGGGGAACCACAGCAGCCCTTTGGCTCCCAAGTCCATCTTAATGTTCCCTTTTATCCTCACCCCTGGGAGGCCCCCAGACCCAGCCTTGCCACCCGACATCCCCACCACACGCCACTCATCCCACAGCAGACCGTGTTTGTTGTGCTCCATTGTGACCCATCTAGTGACAGCACAGGGGCGCTCAGTTGCATGACTCATTTCATTCCCTTCTGGGATGTACTGACATTTTGCAAACATGCATGCTTTGCAAGGAAAGCTGCAGAACTCATTTTTATACTGTCATCCAATGCCATGTTACCCATGACCTTTTTTGTGTTACTAAACGTGAGTCCTATGCTTACAGAAAATGGACCATCACTTGCTATTTTTTTTTTCAGGTAAATCCATTTCCGACAGCCACTCGTGGCATGTTGCCAACAGTCCTTCCTGTCCCAAGCATCACTACAAGCAAATGGAAGGTGACAGGGACGTACCACCCATCCCCTCAGATTCCAGCACCCCTTATAGACCACCCTGTGTAAGTCTTTACTGGAAACATAACCTAAGTATGTGAATGGTAGTTAAAATATTTGAAACAGGGAGATTTTGATGTAAACTGCATATGCTCACTCCCAGGGCACATTTTGAGTTGATTGTCTCATGGTAACAACATCTCTGCCAAGGTGTCTATAGTTGGCAAAACTGACTAGATTTAGAGATAAAGTTTCTAGCCAAAAACCATCCTTGTGTGTGCTGGTGTGATGTAAAGTCCTTGTTAATGTTGAGTCAGTTGTCCATGCAAATAGTGAGGAAGCAAATTCTGGCTTTCCTGAACTGCTCCTGAACTCCCAAGCCCTTGTCAAATTTACCTTTTGACCACACATCCTGTTCCTAAAATCATGACTTCGTCTTCCAATTGGATGATGTGCTGCGGAGGCCTCGGGTTTGATTCTGAGACTTGCCAATAAGTTGCTCTGGGGCCTTATGCATGTGGCCTTGCTCTGGAAGCCTTTCTTGACTGAAACCCACCTTACCTAATTGTTGTTAGGATTAACGTGTATAAAAGTAACAGAAGGTCCTCAGACGTGGTGGTCACCGTTATCACTTCGTACAGGTTGTTGATAGCAGTGACCGTTGCCCCCTTAGCCATTTTCTTCTGGCTACCTGAGTGTTTGGCATGGTCTGACTAGGCAGCTATTGGGGGGCAGCCTCAGGTTTAATGTTGGCCACAGATCTTTCTTAGTACAGAGAATTGAAATTAAGGAGAGAATATTGCTACATAATTGGAGAAGGTTCTGCCTTTACGGGGTCAAATCTGAATCCTTTGACAATGGGCTGTCCATGCCCGACTCAGAAACTCTCTACCTTCTGCTTAGCAAGCAGTTTCCATTTTCAATCTGTCCCTCTGTGGTTTGGAATAAGGAGATGGGGGCGTCGAGGGGAAGAAACCCTTGCTCAGACCTTTGCTTCTGTCCTGGGCACATCTGGTTTGGCTTCTCCTGGCGATTATATTTGTGTTCCTCACCTGGTCAGTTTTGAAAACTCAACCTTATTATTGTTTCTTAAACCAGTCATGTCACAACAAATCTGAAAGGTTTTTTGTTGGATTTCTCCCCCCTCATAAAAGGCCATATGGACACAATGCAAAGAAAGCATGGCTTTTCTAAAAGAGATGCATTTATTTTTGGAAGGCCTGGCGTAATAGCCTGATCAGTTCTGTGATCACAGAAGAGTCAGAACGTGTGACAAAAAATGAATGTGTGGTGATGAGTGCCCCTGGGAGGGGTCTGCCGTCTGTGCACTCCCTATTCCTGGTAGTGATAATGCAGCCACCTCTACAGAGTGATGGAGAGAGAAGTAAAGTAGTATAAAACGCTGAAAATGTGCAGGTGCTCCCCGGCGACAGTCTGGGGCATGGTTCATGTGAGGAGTGGTAGGGAGCATGAAATTAACACACTAGCCATTTTCCCTCCATCCTTGATGTCTCCTCTGCTTCCCCTCCCTGGGCCTCTGCCAAGGCTTTATTTCTGCACCCTGTGCACCTCTGGATTACAAGCAAGATACGCCTCAAAGGAAAGGGCCCTGTCGCCTTATTTCTTGTCTGTTAAAATGAACCTAGTTGTTCTTTAGGTAACCTATAAAAGGTTCAGACAGTAACTTAAAAAATTCACTCATTCCAGGTAAAGCTGCTATTACCTTCAGGAAAAGAAGGCCCTCGAGTCATAAATGGCAGCCCACAGCAGGAAGACGAAGGCCTAGCCGGCGGGTCGGGGCAGCAGCCAGGTACTGTCCAACTGGCAGTTAAAAGAGCTGGAGTATAAGCTGAGCACAGTGGCTCACGCCTGTTATCCCAGCACTCTGGGAGGCTGAGGTGGGAGGATTGCTTGAGTTTAGGAGTTTGAGACCAGGCTGACCAAGAGTGAGACCCTGTCTCTACTAAAAATAGAAAAATTAGCCAGGTGTCATGGTGGGTACCTGTAATCCCAGCTACTCCAGAGAGTAAGGCAGGAGGTCACTTGAACCAGGAGTTTGAGGTTGCAGTGAGCTAGACTGATGCCACAGCACTATAGCCTGGGCCACAGAGTAAGACTTTGTCTCTTTAAAAAAAAAAAAAACACTAGAGGTGGAGTATGGTATTTTGGGTTGGTTGGGCATTTAAGTTCTTGCTCAAGAGAATATTAATTAGGAATTCACCTACTATACTGCACGTAATAATTCACTAGAACTGCTGAGTTTATCCTATACCTGCCAGTGTTATTTTCATATCAGCTGATTTTGTATTTATAAACAAATCCCTAGGCCATTCAGTTTAATTTGGAAAGTATTCTTTAAATATTGATAAGATGGGCCTTGTGTGGTGACGTGTATGATTTCAGTGACATAATTATTTGTAAAGATGGGACATAAAGACAATGATCAAAGTGTTGTCTCATGCGTCTCCTCATTAGACGAGTTCAATAATTATACAAGTAATTACTCAACTAAATCTAAAGTAAGGGTGATAGCATTGACCTGACCATTCATGGACCAACAGGGAAGACTGGAAAAGTTCAGCATGAACTGAAATGCTGAACTTGAGACCACGGCACATAGTGGCAACAGGTTGGGTTTCCTGCCCCCCACACCCCACTCCATTCCAGCTTCTGTGCTCCTGCAAAGGGGCAGCATTCTCTACAGTTTTTTTATCACCCTGACTCCAGACAAATTAGCTGAAGGCAGAGAAATCTATTTGCATTATCGTTTTTTTGTTTTGTTTTGTTTTTTTGCAGTTTTGACTGGGGCTGGGCTTGAACCTGCCACCTCTGATATATGGGGCCAGCACCCTACTCCTTGAGCCACAGGAGCCACCCTTGCATTATCGTTTTTTAAAATAGGCAGCTGTTTATTTCAGGTGCCTTTGACAGATGGGAACTGACTCAAACACAAGAACTGCACAACAAATTCAGGATGAAACAAAACTTGCAGCAGCTAAACTCTGATATCAGCAACATCACCACTTGGCTGAAAAAAACCGAAGCAGAGCTGGAAATGTTAAAGATGGCAAAGCCCCCCTCCGACATCCAGGAAATGGGTCTCAGAGTGAGGAGACTGCAGGTGAGTGAGATGTGGGGAGGAAGGAGAATCCCGTGTGTGTGTGTGCACCTCACTATGCTGGCCGAATGTACCAGATGTTAGTGGTGTGGGTGCAGCTTGCAGATGGCATGTGGTAGAGGCCAGTCTCTCCACTTCTCTGCAAATGGCAAGGACACAGGTGCAGATTTTTGTTTTCATATGGAAGAATGATCCATATGGAAGACAAATGATCCCATATCCCAGACCAGCAGTGGGGAAGTACGGCTCAGCTCCCCAAATGATATCCAAAGCACCTCTAGACTTTTATGGACCTGCTGGTGGCCCCGTGGGCAGGAAAAAACCACTCTTCACCAACCTATATGCCGCAATTCCAGGCAGGACTAGGAGCAGCGGCTTGCTTGAAAAGGCCGGATTGAGGCAGGGGACAAACTTGCCTACTGATGAGTCCTGTGGCCTGACCTGGCTTACCCTGGGTTTTTTTGTTTTTTTGTTTTGTTTTGTTTATTTGAGACAGTGTTGCCCTAGGTGGAGTGCTGTGGCATCATAGCTCACAGCAACCTCAAACTCCTGGGCACAAATAGTCCTCTTGCCTCAGCCTCTGGAGTAGCTGGGACTACAGGTGCCTGCCACAATGTCCAGCTAGTTTTTCTATTTTTATTTTATTTTTTGAGACTGAGTCTCACTTTGTCACCTTCCATAGAGTGCTGTGGTGTCATAGCTCACAGCAACCTCAAACTCCTAAGCACAAGTGATCCTTTTGTCTCAGCCTCCCAGGTAACTAGGACTATGGGTGCTTACCACAATACCCAGCTTGTGTTTAGAGGCAGGCTCTCACTCTTACTCAGGCTGGTCTCCAACTCCTAGACTCAAGCAATCCACCTGCCTCAGCCTCCCAGAGTGCTAAGATTACAGGAGCCACTGGGCCTGGCCCTGGCTACCTGTTAGGAGGTTGGGATATGTCACCCACATAATCCACCCTGACCCCAGTGGAACTAGCCTCAGGTGCAGCAGAGGGACAGTTTGAGCCTTGCACTTTGGGGTATGAGCATGAGCTCCTAAGACCCAGGGCAGGAGTCTTGGGGTGTCCAAGCACTCTTTACATATGTACTTGAGTTTTACCTTTTCATTAACGTGTCAGGGGCTACTGTTCCTCCTAAAGGAGAACATCTCTGGATAACACCAAGGAGCAAATCAGGATAATTATATGTATTTTGTCTGGAAGACTTTTTTTGCAGTTTTGGGCCGGGGCTGGGTTTGAACCCACCACCTCTGGCATATGGGGCCAGCGCCCTACTCCTTTGAGCTACAGGTGCCGCCCTGCCTGGAAGACTTTTAATTGGGTCTAGAAATGTTATTAAGCTGTAAAGCAGGGGCTACCGAGGTCAGCAGGGCCAAGTTGGCCCAGCAGCAGGCAGGCCTCTGCTCTGGGGCCTGGCCGGCCAAGTTCACTCACTGTGTGCGACAGCTCCTCACCTGACGCGTCCCAGCCAGTCACAGATGAGCCTGGGAGAGCATGTGGAAGATCCGCTGCCTATTGTGGAGCCCCGCATCCCTATTTTCAGAGCGCCTAACCCGATCCTCTCCTTCTGTGGCAGGAGATACTAAAAGCCTTTGACACCTACAAGGCCTTAGTGGTCTCTGCCAACGCCAGCAGCAAGGAATTCCTGCAAACCCCGAGTGCCGAGTCCAGGGAGCTCCACAGTCGGCTCCACCAGCTGAGCCTGGGCTGGGAAGCCGCCCAGGGTGCGGTGGACAGCTGGAGAGACGGCCTGCGACAGTCACTCATGCAGTGCCAGGTATGCTGACCCGGCGCCCCACCCGTGGTGGGGGCAGCAGATATTTTTATCTCCAGCAGGCTGGTGTTGGATTACCGTTTGTTAGAGACCCGCTTGCCCTCTCAGTGGGCCCTGCTCTCTGCTCAGCAGCCTGCGGGCCAAGATGCCTGTCTCTTCTTTAGCCGGAGTGATTAAGGCCCTGGACTTAGGTCCATTTAACACTGTTCTGAACTTACTAGATGTGGGACTTCAGGCAAATCTTTGGACCTCCTAGACTTAGGATTCTCATCGGAAAAATGGGAATCATTTTAGTGCTTATCTCAGGTTCTTTTTAGGTCTAAACGAGGCAGTGTGTATAATCTGGGCCCTGTATCTGTATGTGAGCCCACAGCAGCCTGTCTGCCATGAGTCCAGCAGGTAACAGGTGTGGCCTTCACATGTGCACACTCAGTCAGGACACCCTAAGGCCCCCGTCCTGTGGGCACATTTCACTGGCTGCCCCAGGGACCGCTTCAGGCGCGCTCCCTCATTTTCCCTGCGTCCTCTTCCCTAGTTTTAGGTCCCTGGCATTTAATTTACATCTGGCCCTTTTATGCACCAGAAGGCAAGAGGAGCTAGTGACCGTGCTGGATTAGGAGCTGCAAGCTGCCCCACAGCGTGCCCCTTCCAGAGCTCTAAGGAAAGGCAATGCTGTGGTGTGTGCTGTTTTTAAGGACTTCCATCAGCTGAGTCAAAATGTGCTGTTGTGGTTAGCGAGTGCTGAGAACCGAAGACAAAAGGCTCATGTCGCCAACCCAGAGGCAGACTCCCAGGCCCTTCTGGAGCGTCAGAAGGAGCTCAGGGTAAGTTTCTTTCTATAGGGCTCTGCACTGCCACCAGCCTCCGTCAGCTCAGGGGCTCAGATCACCCAGAGCCCTCACCTAGTGCTTCCATGAGTAGTGCCAGCGGCGTTTGTCTGTGATGTGTGACTTCAGCCCTCCCCTTCCTCCCAGGCAGCCCTTTGTAGTTCTGAAGCAGAAAAACCTCCGGGGGTGAAGAGCCATGGTCCTGAGCAAAAAGTCTGAGACGCTCAGGAACTAGTGGCACGGGTGTTTGCAATAGCCTGAGACACTTGAGGCCATCTGAATAGAAACGTGTTCTCCCTGGTGAATGCTGCTCGCTTGGGAGAAGAGATAGTGCTCATGTGCTTTGCAGCCCGGAGCCGTGTGGGGTTTCTGGACCCACATAGGACTGTCTTACCTGGTGGACGAGGGTTCCGTCTTCCTGGACTTGTCACTAACAAACCAAGATGAGATCTATATATTCTCATGGACATTTTTATCCATGAATTTATATGGCTTAATTTTAAATTTTTAAATTACTCAGAGTGCTGGCCATTGTTTAGAAAACATATTTTTGTACTAAAATTTTTGTAAAGCCCCCTTCTCTAGAGCAGCAGCAGCCAGTAGGTGCTCTGTGATGATGGAGGAGTCCACACCTGCACCATCCCGTGTGGGGCTTTGGAGCACTTGGAGTGTGGCTGTGACTGGAATGAATCTTTCACTTACATTTAAATAGCCACATGAAATAAATAAATAAATAAATAAATAGCCACATGAGGCCTGTGCAGTGGCTCACACCTGTAATCCCAGCACTCTGGGAGGCCAAGGTGGGAAAATGCCTTGAGCTCAGGAGTTTGAGAGCAGCCTGAGCAAGAACGAGACCCCATCTCTACTAAAAACAGAAGAACTAGCCAGGCATAGTGGCAGGTGACTATAGTCCCAGCTACTCAGGAGGCTGAGGCAAGAGGATCTCTTAAACCAGGAGTTTGAGGTTGCTGTGAGCTACGACAATGCCATGGCACTCTACCCAAGGCGACAGTGAGACTCCGTCTCAAAAAAATAAGTAAATAAAATAAATAGTTGCACATCCTTCGTAGCTGCCAGATGGAGCAAGATAACTGCCCTCAGCAGTGAAAGCTGATTGGCCGTGGGCGGGCCTCTGTGTTGTTCAATAGGGCGATTAAGCTGCTGTTTATGGACTAATTGACTTCAGGATTCCCCTTCACTTCCTGCCCTCAAGGATGAGGGTCTCATCTTCTCACGCCACCCTCTTAACTTCTTTCCTCTTATTCCTCCAGCATCACAGTTGTCTTCAGAGTGAGAGGAAGTAAAAACTAGGGGTGAGATAGAACCTTGCTATCTAAACAGCGCTGGGCTACAAGACTGCAGGACTCAGGCAGATCAGAGAAGCAGAAAGTTCTGAAGTGGAACACCACCCATCCTCTGTCCCGGAATTTTCCTGCCACTGTGAAAACCTCATCTGGCCACACTAGCTTTGACAAGTAAATGTTTGTCACACTTTTTTTTTCTTCAGCAACTAGAAAAGGAGCTAATGGAACGTCAGCCTCAAGTAGATTCCTTGCAGGAGATCTCAAACGGCCTCCTGATTAAGGGGCACGGGGAAGACTACATTGAGGCTGAAGAGAAGGTCCATGTTATCGAGAAGAAACTCAAACAGTTACTGGAACAAGTGTCCCAAGATTTAATGTCCTTGCAGGGAACCCAGGTGAGTCCACTTGCAGCTTTTAAATGTGAAGATGTCCTATTTGACGTGAGCAGAGGCAGTGTTGTGGCCGTGCTGTGGGAGGCCGGCTGTGAGCAGGGGGCAGGTGGTCAGTGTGAGGCCTCTGTTGTGCCCCTTTGTAGCGGTGCAGACTTAAAAAGTTGCATGAGGTCTTTGAACCTGTTTTGTCATTTGCGGAAGTGAGATGAGCGGGGTTATGACAAGCTGTCATTTCTGCCTACCTTCATGTCAAACATACACCAGCCTTCACTTTCTCATGGAAAACAGTTCTGAGCTCTTACCACTGTCCTGGGCACTCTCTCTGACCACTCTCTCATTTGTCTACTCCATTCTCTTCCAAATGTGATCCAGTTGAAAACAGATGGGACACCCAGATGGTGGCCTCAGCAGACTTAGGACAGGTCTGTTGCACTGTAGACAGTCCCTGCACTGTAGAATCTTTGTATTTTCTCCTACACTGCCAAGACGAGGCTGTCCTGATGGTCCCGAGTGTCACTGACCTGTGGTGAGCTGTCAACTGAAACTATTGCTGTGACCCTCTTGCTGCTGCTAAACTCAGTCTTCTCGCTGAGTGCAATAGGTTTTTCATGCAAATGGTGGACCTTGCCTGGTTTGCATTCCCATTTGCCTGAAAAAGTCTCCATTAGGGCTGGACACAGTGTAATCCTAGCACTCTGGGAGGCTGAGCTCAGGAGTTCGAGACCAGCTGAGCAAGAGTGAGACCCCCGTCTCTGCTAAAAATAGCAAAATTTGCCTGGTATGGTGGTGGGCACCTATAGTTCCAGCTACTCAGGAGGCTGAGGCAAGAGGATCTCTTGACCCAACAGTTTGAGGTAACTGTCATAGTGTCATGTGACACCACTGTATCCAGGGCAACAGAGTCAGACGCTGTCTCAAAAAACAAAGTCTCTATAATAGTGGAGGTGAGAGCAATAAGAAAGATGTGGGCTGGGGAGGGGGCCAGCTGCAGCACCAAGAATCTGTACAGAGCACATTTCTGTGTTCTCGAGACAATTCAGAACCTTCTATTTCTCTGAACTGAACCTTTGGGGTCTGCATTTAGAACCCAGACACATCTCTGCCTGGCTTGGATGGGGTAGACATGGGGGACCAGCCTCCAGCAGCATCCACACCAGCCCCCAACACAAAGGTGAGAGCCCCTTTCCTTTTATGAGAACTTTGCTGGTTATTTTTGAAAATTACTGAGATGACAGGATCTTGAAACTATAAGACCCCATTAGACAGCATGGGTCTGCTCTAACCTGCTGGTCAATGGAGAGGCTTACTCCAAGGAATTTTTTTTCTTTTTTTAAATTAAAATACACTTGTTAAGGACCTAACTCAATGGCCCTCTTCTACTTGGTTCATTTCTTTGGGATACAGTAGACTGTAGGTTTGTTGAAGTGCTTCCTAATTTCACCCTCAAAATCGTATCAATGAACTAGACTGTGAAACTCTCAGTAGTTGAACAAACCCAATTATTTTCTTTCTCATAGAGTTTAATTTCAAATGTTATTACTCTAGTCTCAAAAATCTGGGGCCAGGTGTAGTAGCTCACACCTGTAATCCCCATGTGGGATGCTGAGGTGGAAGGATTGTTTAATCCCAGGAGTTTGAGACCAGGACAAAAACAGCCTTGGAAGCTGGGTATGGTGGCACACCTGTAGCACCAGCTAGTCTGGAGGCTGAGATGGGAGGATCCCTTGAGCACAGGAATTCGAGGTTACAGTGAGCTATGATTTCTCTGCTGCCCACCAGCCTGGGTGACACAGCAAGACTTTGTGAAAAAAATAAAAAATAAAAAATAAATAAAATGCTGGAAGGTGACATAAGGGAGATATATAATTTAAGGAAGGATGTTTATCATTGACAGGACTAAACTGTCTTCAATTT
This sequence comes from Perodicticus potto, assembly GCA_963574655.1. NCBI lineage: Eukaryota > Metazoa > Chordata > Mammalia > Primates > Lorisidae > Perodicticus > Perodicticus potto. Next base: position 4,263 of record CAUYRH010041698.1, on the reverse strand, counting down.
ATTAATTGGATTTTTTTTTAATCTAGCAATTTGGAGCAGAGAGGACTACAGATGGTGAGATGGAGACAGAGAGCAGGTAACATGGCATTAGAGTCACGGCACCGGGTTCCCGTCCCACACCCTGACTGTACCAGTCTTCCCAATGCCACTGTCAAGGTCCTTGTAAAAATCTGGAAAAGGCTAGGCTACTCTTCCAAAACTGAAACCCAGCTGCTGGTCCCATTATAATCCTGGATTTCTTATTTACGTCAGGAGGTCAGGTGACAGGAGTGGGTTTTCCCCTGGAAGTTCCCCATCAGCTCTAACCTCCTGTGTTGGCAGGGTGCCTGGCAGGGTGCGGCCACGGCGCTCCTTCCTCTCCCGGGTGATCAGGGCAGCGCTACCCCTGCAGCTGCTGCTCCTGCTGCTGCTGCTGCTGGCCTGCCTGCTGCCCTCCTCCGAGGAAGACTACAGCTGCACTCAAGCCAACAACTTCGCCCGGTCCTTCTACCCCATGCTGCAGTACACCAACGGGCCACCCCCGACATAGAGGGCCCAGCCAGCCACAGCTCCGCACCACCAGCCTGACTGCCAAGGTGCCCAACTTGTGACCCCAGATCAATCTGTGGGTGACTCTTAACATTGGCAAGGTCCCAGGACATGCTGCAGGTCCTTCCTACTGGGCTTGTCCAGCTCTGGAGCCCAGGGCAGCTTTCAAATGAAATTTCCTCCCCACAGACACAGCACCTGGGCAGCAGGCACCCCAGACATTTGGCAAAGCTAGTTGATTGGTTTAGGGATTTCTGGAAATGGCAGTTTCCTGAAAAGCCAAGCACTTTGTAAATTCTGATTTATTTGTAAAACAGCATTATTATAATGTAGTCAATATGTTCAGTGAGCAATGGTGTTCATGACGTATACTATATATTGTAGAAACAAGCAAGCAAATTTCACCTTAGAAATGGTCTAGAAACTCACATGCACCCTTAGCTGATTGATTGAAACAATCATATTTAAAATGTTTAGAATCAGTTTTACTTTGATCAGCTAGCCATTTTTGAGCTGCAGGTTATAAACCAAAATGTTCTGTTCAGTACCTGGATCTGTTCTTTTATATCACTTTAAATTTTTAAAGAAATTCTATTGCATGAATGTGGTTATTTGTGCATATTTTTTAACAATGCTGAATCTATATGAATAATGTAAACTTTGATTTTTTTTTTTAAAGAAAAATCAGATTTTAGCTTGAGCTTTTGACTAATGTACAGTAAATGCCAAACTACTTGATAGGGATGTTTTTGTAAGTTAATTTTCTAAGACTTTTTCACATTTAAAGTGCCGCTTCAGGTTTGGTTGGACTGGCCACACGGGGGATCGTTATAGAAACCTGAAGCTGTTTTGTGGTCTATACAACTCAGATGTTTCTCATTAAAAAACAAAATTAGCTAAACTTCTGTTGTCCTGGATTATGTTACAAGGCTGGTCAATGGTATGTTTAGTCTACCAAAGAACAAAAATTATTTTAAAAATATGGGGGGAGCTTTTATTCTAAGTTTTATATTCTACATATTTAACGTTTACAGGATTATTTACAAGATCTAGAAACCCATAATTTGTCCTGGAGGGAAGGCCCTCGGTTATGTGTAAATTACACGGTGTATGACCCTCAAATATGGTAGGGAACTATGAAGGTGGGATCGCATGGAAAGGGAAGGATGGTTGCACCCAGTTTTTCTATTCCCAGCTCTCTCCAGAGCCAATTAACATAACTGGTGTCTAACATGTTACAGGCAGAACTACCTGCTTCCCAGGCAATTCACTGTCTACTTTCCACCTAAACAAAGAGGATAAACACTGGTTCCACTTTCTTGATTAGGCATGACTGGCTCTGGTTCCTAATCTCTTGGCACCTGGGAGCCCCTCCTTCCCATCCCTGCAGAGCCCAAAGCTCAGGGGAATCCACACCCAAGGGCTGTGCTGTTAATGCAGTTGGGGGGCAATGTCGTGTGAAGAGACCATTGGGAGAGAATCTGTCTTCACGCTCTCTTAGGTGTTTGAAGTTACTGAATTATTGAACTGATACAGGAAGAGGGGTTGTTTTCACCACATAACTTAAAAAGCATTGTAACTGTTTAAAATAATTTATCTTTCTTCAGGATTAAATAGAATTCAGAATGGAATGTAGATACTAGTTCCATAGCCTAATGACTGTAAGTTCTTATATTCAGCTCCCCAAAAATACACTTTTAAAACCAAAATCATAAAGATCACTTTATTTATGTCAGAGTAAACTCTCTGCAACAGTTCCATAGACATTAAAGGGACATAGTAAGAAAAAAGCACGACCTGGAGGAAGAGAAAGCAGTTCTCTAAATCTGCTTCCACACCACAGCAAACATTCATGTCTAAAAAGTTCCCAATTTAAAACTTGTGACTGGAGTCAACAAATCAATGGTTCAAAGCATTCATCAGGAAAGGGACACGGTACAGTCAAACAACAGGCACTGCGGTGCACAGGACCACTGAGTAATAAAGTTACAGGACTAATAGGCACGGCATCAAGGCACCCAACACAGGAAAACAAATGCAGCAATGTTGATCACACAGTTAACAGGAACTGTTCTGGGCGGGCATCATCAAACCTTTGCCCTTCCGTAAGAGATGGCTGGCCCCCAAGTGAATAGGATGCTTGAATTAAAAAAAAAAAAAAAGCCTTGACTCCAAAACCACAAAAAGGTGATAAGATAATCATATATTGCAGCAACTAGGCACATCCTAGAGCTGCCAGTGGAGCCAAAATCCCCATGTTCAAAAGCTACAAAGAAAAAAGGCCATGTGTTTTCAGCGAAGGGAGGGAGGAACCTGCAGCCTTATGGATCCCCTGTGGCCTTTGTAGCTCCTTGAGTGGGGTCTTTTGACTGAATCCAAATTTTACAGAAAAATCCTTCTCAAAAGGGATTCGTTCTATGAAGTTTGGATTCGGTCAAGGGGTGGCACTTTAGTGGGAGGACAGGAAGAATAGAATTTCTCTTTCTTTTTCCACCTGTCCTTGCTCTGGTTCTGTAAAAGTTCATGTAGATCCCATCTAAGCTGAGAAGGTAGGGCCTAATCTAATCATATCCTCCCCGCCCCTCCACCTCCACCCCGGTCTGCTGAGATTCAGCCCACTGGCCAGGAAAGCAAAAGACTTGAATTCCAGTGAGGCTTTGCCTTAAGTGGCTTTATGAACTTGAGTAGGTAAATTAATTTACACATGCATAAAGATGGAATTGAACTTCTGCATCAGAAGTTTGTAAGCTGTTCCGCGTCCATCTGCAGGGTGTCTCAAGGAGGTGCCACTTAAGCCACAGCAGCCAGGCATGGCAGGTTCCATTTGATGAACAGATTCTGCAATTTTTTTTTCATTTTTTATTTTTTTGCAGTTTTTGGCTGAAGCCGGGTTTGAACCCACCACCTCTGGTATATGGGGCCCGTACCCTACTCCTTGAACCACATGTACCGCACCCCAGATTCTGCAATTTTAAAAGTTTTCTTTAACCTTTTGTTTTAATTAGTTGAACTGTATTATCCTTCCAGCCCTGGACTTAGACGCCTCATGCCCAGCCCTGTCACTCAGTCTCTGTGTGACCTTGAGCAGGTTTGCTTAGACTCCCTCTAGCGTCCACAGCCAGAAAATTAGGGTAACAGTAATTATTACAATGTCTGAGGCATTGAGAACTGTGTACTATTTTTAGGTGTGTTTTTATCATTTTCTTTAAAGTATTTTTAGCAGCTTAAAGAAATGTGTCAAATCTTATTAGATAAAAATGTTTTGTTTCAATGAAGATTCACCTTGAATTTGAAACATATGCAAGCCCCTTACAGGTGTAAACAAGAACCTAACCCTGTTTTCACTTGCTAAAAAAATTATAGAATTGCTTCAATTTAGTTTTCACATATAACATGGCTCTGCCAAGAATGGGTAACTGATTTTCTGTTCATACTGAAATCTAAAATGAGTACCCTTTCAACTGAGTCAACAAGGAAAGTAGTCCTCACTGCAAAGCTTTTGTCAATTTTGCACTGTTTTGTTTCTAAAATAATTAAGACTCCTCAGATACATTATTAGGCTAACAGCTCTATCTTGTGTGCCACTTCAATTTTCTTTTTTTTTTTTTTTATTGAGTCATAGCTGTGTACAATAATTCAGTCAAGGAGTACAGTGTGTCGGCTTCACATACAATTGGAGATATTTTCATCAACCTGATTAATATAACATTCATGATATTTTCTCATTTACTATGT
>CAUYRH010041696.1:0-12625 GCA_963574655.1 Perodicticus potto | reverse complement strand
GTCTCCTGCCTCCGCCTCCCAAGTAGCTGGGACTACAGGCGCCTGCCACAACGCCCGGCCATTTTTTGGTTGCAGCTGACATTATTGTTTGGCGGGCCCGGGCTGGATTCGAACCCGCCAGCTCAGGTGTACGTGGCTGGCACCTTAGCCCGTTGAGCCACAGGCGCTGAGCCTTCACTGTTTAACTTTCATAAGTAAATGTTCTGTGTCAATTTAAAAAGATGATTAACAAGGTGAATACTTTGGGAAAAGGAGAGCTTTATTTCTCATAAAGGATAGCGACCTGTTGGGCGGACATGCCAACAGATTGGGAAGCAGAGCCCCAGCCAGAAGCCAGGCGCACCTGCTTCAAAGAGACAAAAGGGAACAGGATTTTATATTGAGTGAGGCGAATATACATATTCAACAAGTTATAAGAGGAGGCCTGAGTGTTTATGATGGGAAATCATATGCACGTTACTGTGCTTTATCTCTCCCCTCTCACTATGGTTGACAGCTTAATTTTAAGGTGTTTCTGGGACTCCCTTTGCTGACAAGGGTCCATGCACTTAGCAGGGGGTTTAGGATTTTGTTGTTAGTTCACAGTTTCCCTTTTTGGCCAAGACATGCCAGAGCCAGTAGGATGGCTAGGCTTTATTTTGTTCCATCATTGATGGGGGTAGAGTGGCATCTAGGCCCTCAGTGGGACTTTGGTCACCCAGGAGAAGTTTAGAGCCATGACAGCTGACAGCCAATTAAATATGTGGGCCAGATGGGAATGGGGGTAGATCGGCATCCACCACTCACCTAAAACTTTTGAACCAATATAGTTGAAAACTAAAAGCCCAAAACAAGGTTATAAAATTAACTCATCAATAAGTGTGGGGCTACTGTAGTCTTGGTTTTTGTTACAGACCCCTAGCAATTAGTTATGTAGACGTGTAGCAAATGGTTATACAAAAAATAAGCAATTTGTTAAGACCATTTTATCCCTCAAATTGGCCCCTTTCATTTCACATGCCTCTTTCTTCTGTAACTCACAGAGGGAAGAAGACAGGAAATTCAAAGTCATTTAGGGATTGAAAAGCAGAAAAACAAGTTTTGGGAGCAGGACAGGGAAAGGGAGGGAGAGGGAGAGAGAAAGAGAAGGGGAGGAAAGATGGAAGAGTAAAGGCTTGACTAGTTAGCAAAAGGTGATCTGGTGGCAGACGAGGACCTCATGGATGATGGTCCTCAGAGAGAATAGATGTCAAATGTTTCTTTTTGGACCTTTAAAGATGGAAACTCTAAAGTTTTTTTCCATAAAAAATATGTTCAAGAAATATACCTTGGGGCAAAATATTTCCAATCCTTTTAGTGTATATGAAGCAACCGTTTTACACATTAAAAGACAACTTGATAGGCCAGGCTTAGTGGCTTATCTTGTCATCGTAGCACTTTGGGAGGCCCAGGAGGGAGGATCCCTTTAGCTCAGGAGTTCAGATCAGCCTAAGCAAGAATGAGACCCATCTCCACTAAAAATAGAAAAATTAACAAATTAAGAGGCAGGGCAGGGCGCTGTGGCTCATGCCTATAATCCCAGCACTTGGGAGGCCTATCCAGGTGGATTACCCTGAGCTCACAGGTTTGAGACCAGCCTGAGCAAGAGCGAGACCCCGTCTCTAAACATAGCAACATAGCAGGGCATTGTGGCAAGCGCCTGTAGTCCCAGTTACTTGGGAGCCTGAGGCAAAATAATGGCTTGAGCCCAAGAGTCTGAGGTTGCTGTGAGCTGTGACACCATGGCACTCTACCAAGGGTGACATAGTGAGACTCTATTTCACAAAAAAAAAGAAAGAAAAGAAAGAAAAGAAAAGGAAATTAGGAAATGAGCCAGGGCATGATGGCAGGTACCTGTAGTCCTAGCTTCTCAGCAACCTGAGGCAGGAGGATGGGGTGAACCCAGGAGTGTGAAATTGCTGTAAGCTGGGCCAATACCGTGGCACTCTTCTTGCCTGAGCAAAAGAGTAAGACTCTGCATCAAAGAAAAAAATAAATACAAATAACAACTGTTAGTTTTGGAGAAATTTGGGTTAGAGGTCCTTGGAGATAGACAAAGAGAAGAAGAAACAATAGCCAATTGGGAAAAGGAGGGAAAAAGAAACTCCCAAATTCAAATATATTATCCCATAATTTCTTTAGTCAATTTTTTAGTTCTAGGAATAAATCAGTTTAGTCAGGCAGCTCTGTCCCATTTCAGGTACCCCAGGAGCTTTTTAAACAGAAGAAAAAAAAAGGTCAACATTTGGAGCAAATTGTTTTAAACTCATTGAGAAAAAAAGTGATTATTTAGGGGCAGAGATGGAAGAAGGAAGAACATTTTAAATGTGCCTTCCTTCCTTCCTTTTCTTTTCTTTCTTTCTTTCTTTCTTTTTTTTTTTTTTTTTTTTTTGGAGTCACTTTTAATTTTCAGTCACCCTCTTTAAAGGAGTCTGTGAGAGACTTTTCATTCCATTTGGAAAACTTAAAAAACCAATTATAGCATTATCTTCATTGTTTTGAAAGGTTTGATAGTCTCCTTGTTTTAATTGGATGCACAGATCAATTAGAGATCTCCTAAGATTTTATTATGGTCAGCAGAGCTTTGAATTATTATAGTTTAGATTTCAAACATTTACAAGAATGTTTTGCTGGTGCGGTGGCTCACGCCTGTAATTTTAGCACTCTGGAAGGCCAAGGGCCTTCTATTGTCTGAGCTTAGGAGTTCAAGATCAACCTGAGCTAGAGCGAGACCCTGTCTCTAAAAAATAGCCAGGCGCTGTGGTGGGCATCTGCAGCCCAAGCTACCAGGGAGGCTGAGGCAAGAGAATTGCTTTGAGCACAAGAGTTTGTGGTTGCTGTGAGCTATAGAGACCATGAGACTCTACCGAGGGCAACAAAGTGAGACTCTGACTCAAAAAAAAAAAGACTTTTTTATGCTTTTTAGTATGTTAGTCACTAGTATCTGTTGGGGGTTGGGGGTTCCCCAAACCTAGTTTACCTGGTTTGATTACTCTGCTGAGCTAGAGAATTCAACCAAGGCACTGCGGTAATTGAAAGAAAAAAATGAACGGAAATAGAAAATAAAACTGGAGCAGCACAGGGAGTGTTAATAGAGAGCAAAAGTAACCTGCACAAGTTTCAGTGTAACAAAGAGAAATTTTATTTAAGAAGGACAAAGAGAAAGCTTAGAGCCCTTACAAAGAGAGTTGGAAATGGGTCCTTCTCATGAAAGAATGGGGGGTGGGGGGGTGGGCAGAGCCCTGCAGGAGTATAAATACCCTCTCCATTTGAAATTGGCCACAAGTCTTTCATTAGCCTCTCTGCGTCTTCAGGCAGTCTTGCCCTTTTTTCTTGGTCATTGATTATTGTCTCTTTCTATTGGTCATTGGTTGCCTATGTTACCTCATACCCACATTCTTATGGGCCCTCCAGGCTAACTGGCTAAGCAGGTCAGGTTTCCCTTCCACCCCTTTGAAATCCCTTTCTTTGTGTCCCCTCTCAGTGTTTCCAGCGGTGTAGCAGAGACCATTTTCTTTCTTTCTTTTTTTTTTGATATTTTCTTTTTTGCAGTTTTTGGCCGGGCTGGGTTTGAACCTGCCACTTCCGGCATATGGGGCCGGTACCCTATTCCTTTGAGCCACAGGCGCTGCCCTTTATTTCTTTTTTTTCCCCCCCTACTTCTGCTAATCATCCTTCTCCCACCTTCCCCCTCCTGCTTCCCTCTGCTCCTGATGGACACCATTTTCTTAGAGCTAAAGTTATTATGGCTGCACTTCTCTTCTTGAGAGGGTCCTCCGGAGCCATGAGGGAGCAGCTGAATTCAGCAAGGCCCTGGACCTACAGAAACATTCCCTCCAGGGTCTAGAGTGGGGAGAGACAGGGAAACTGGGATAGCCTTCCCCAAAACCAGGGCTAACAAAGACATTCCTTCTGGGGTATGGAATGGAAGGAACCATTCTAGAAGGGAATGAAGGGAAGAGGTGGAGCAAAATAAAGTCTCTGAGATCTCTGTCCTAGAAGTGGAAGATCTGGGATCCAGAAAAGCTTACCAGAGTCTTTCTCCAGGAGGTCAGGGAGACAGCTGAGTTATCAAGGAATTTCTACAGATGTCAGTGCCTTGACCTTCAATCATGCTGGGGGCAAAATGGGGCCACCCTGCTCCCCTTCATGGTCATAATTTGTTAACTTCCAAAGTTATATACTTTGGAAAAAAGAGAGGCTTATTTCTCATCAAGGGTAGCAAACTGTTGGGCAGGAGATGTTATAAACTAGAAATTAAAAAATGGATTCTCTATAAGGTTTGAGAAAAGGGGTTAATTGTTTAAAAGTTCTACAACTGCTATTTTTATTTGTTCTTAAAACTTCTATTTTTAAAGGACCGTCATCTCTTCTCATAGGATATTTAACAACAATTTTAGAACAGAAATGTTAGTGGTTTTATTGTTCATGTGCAGCTTAGGAAATTTGTGTCAAAATATAGTATAAATATAGTAGAACCTCTGTAAATTGACCACCCAAGGGACTGTAACAAACTGCTCAACATACAGAGGTGGTCAATATAAGGAACTAGGCCTCCTGTACTGATAGGTACATGTGGTGCCTGTCTGGCCTATGAGAATTAGGTCAACTTGAGCAGGTGGTCAACCGTGGAGGGTCTACTGTACCTCCTCATTGGAGACTCCTAATAATCTCCTTTCCCCTTCTCTTTCTGCCTTTCTTTTCTTCCTTTCTTTCTCTTCCTGTCTCTGTCTCTGTCTTTATCTTTCTTTCCTTTCCTTAGCACCAGCCATACAAAGTCGTGTGTCTTGCTTGACTGGTTATTCACATGTTCACTAATGTGCCCATCAGGATCCTGAGGACTAAAAAGACTATATAAAGCAAACTTAGTGTTTTATAATTTTAAATCGTAACAAAAGTTTTATGCTGCAGTCATTTTCAAAAACTTTCACTATGTAAACATTGCCTTATAAATTATAAGTGTAGTTTAAAGAATGCCAGAGAGTGTGTTTACATATTGAAAATAACCAGCGCTAGCTTACCTAACTGTTGGCTCTCATCGCTCACAGCAGTAGCCTCAGCCTCCAGGGGTGGGGCGGTTGTCTCAGGAGGCAACCTTGCGGCTAGTTTCATCCAGAGAGCTCAACCCTCTTCCCTGGGCATACAACTAGTCAGTGTCTGTGCATTTGGTTACCCCCAGGGACTGGGAAGGGGAGATGGTAAAACACATCTGGAAACACAGTCGGGGGGGAAAAAAAGAGTGATGGGCGGGGTTGGGGATTGGGTGCAACATTATACCCATTAGGATTTAAAAACCATAGAAAATAAAAAGTGCTTGGCTCGGCGCCTGTGGCTCAATGGGCTAAGGCGCCAGCCACGTACACCTGAGCTGGCGGGTTCGAATCCAGCCCGGGTCTGCCAAACAGCAATGACGGCTGCAACCAAAAATGGCTGGGCTTTGTGGTGGGCACCTGTAGTCCCAGCTATTTGGGAGGCAGAGGCAGGAGACTCACTTGAGCCCAGGAATTGGAGGTTGCTGTGAGCTGTGATGCCACCGCACTCTATCCAGGGTAACAGCTTGAGGCTCTGTTTCAAAGAAAAAAGAAAAGAAAAAGTGCTGATGAAGAAATGAAGAAATTAGGACCCTTACATATTGCTGGTGGGAATCTACAATGGTGTAGTAGTTGTGATAAAAGGTATAGCAGTTCCAAAAAAATTAAACATAGAATTACCATAAGATCCAGCAATTCCACTTCAGGGTATGTACCCCAAAGAATTGAAAGCAGGATCTTGAAAGGATATTAGCATGCTTATGTTCATAGCAGCATTATTTCCAATAGCCAAAAGGTAGAAGTAACCAATAGATGAATGAAATAAACAAAAAATGTAGTATATACAAATAATGGAATATTCCCCAGCCTTAAGAAGGAGGAATATTCTGACATATGCTACATGACACAGTAAACCTGGAGGACATTTTGCTAGGTGAAATAAGCCAGGCACAAAAGGGACAGATATTGTATATCCCACTTATATAAGACACCGAGAAATAGTCAAATTCACAGAGACCGAAAATAGAATAGTAGTTGCCAGGGGTCGGAGAGGGCGGGGAGAATGGGGTGTCATCATTTAAGGGGTACAGAGGTGCAGTTTGGGAAGATGAAAAAGTTCTAGAGATGTGTGGTGGTGATGGTTGCACAACAAAATAAGTATACTTAATAGTACTGAACTGTATTCTTAAAAATGCTTAAAATGGTAAATTTTGTGTTACGCATATTTTATCACAATAAAAAATAAAGTAAATAAAAACTTAAAAACACACTGGAGGCCAGGCATGGGGGCTCACACCTATAATCTTAGCACTCTGGGAGGCTGAGGAGGATGGATTGCCAGAGATCAAGAGTTCAGGATCAGCCTGAGCAAAAGTGAGATGGCATTTCTACTAAAAATAGAAAAAAACGAGGCAAAAGGATGTCTTGAGCCCAAGAGTTGGAGGTTGCTGTGAGCCACGGCACTACCCAGGGTGACAGCTTGAGACTCTGTTTCATAAATCAATCAATCAATCAATATACACTAGAGAAAGATGGGGTGGGAAGCAGACAGGCTTATCTTATTGGTGCACTGGTGAGCAAGAGAAAGACAAAAGTGAAGTGGTGTTGAGAACTTTGGGCCAGATGTCTCTCGGGAGAAGTGTTGCAGAGATAGAATTAGCATGGAGACGTTGATAATAATGAAGGCAGCAGACACACATGATTAGCCCTTACTGATACTTTATCCCGAGGACTTTACAAATGTGTGACGAAAGCCTTGTTCAACCAAGGAGTTCAATACTGTTATTCTCCTTTTGGTAATTAGGAAAATTGAGGCTGGAGGGATGAGCTAACTCACGCAACCAGAAAGCATGGGGACATCTTCAGACCCTGCTTTCCATCTCTAGAACCCTTGGTCTTGACTCTTGTTCAGTCTACAGCTTTTACTTCACAAAGTTTCAATCCTAAGTAGCATAAAGGAAGACCACTAAATAATGGTAAACGGTGTGCAGTTTAATAAAAATTGGGGGCGGTGACTGTGGCTCAAAGGAGTAGGGTGCTAGCCCCATATGCCGGAGGTGGCGGGTTCAAATTCAGCCCCAGCCAAAAACTGCAAAAAAAAAAAAAAAAAAAATTGAAATGGGTGGGGAAAAAGCGGCTGTCACTTGGTTCACGTCAGCTCTTTGGGTCTGGTTTTGGAAATCACATTCTCCCTACCGTTTCTTGGTAGTGCCGCCCTCCTCCTGCTACGTAATACCTGGTAGTGATATTAGAGCTTTGTTAACTTGCAGAACAAGGAGGCCAGCTGTGCTTCTCAGAAGTCCTCAGCCCTAGATGGTCATGTGCCAAGTTCGAGTGGCTTGATTTAAAGGTAAATACGTTGTTGTTTGAACTGTGGACTTGGATTCATTAATGATGGCTGTACTTGCTACTTCTGCCCAGTTTTCTTAATCATATGTAACTTCAGGGCTATGAACCATGTTTCTGTAACTGATTTTGCCCATCCCGCTCTGTAGTCCCTTTTCTACCTGGTAGAATGGAAAAACCATTTAAGATTTCTGGAGTGTGGGGAGCAAAGGTCAGAATTCTGGTGCTTTCAATCTTTTGGAGTGTTTGTCTTATCTTTTGAAAAACAGGGAGAAATGCATACTTCATACGCTTGTTGTCAGGACAGATGAGAGCAAGTCCTGTGGTGTCTCATTAAATATGGGACATGTTAGTTTTGTGATATATAAGAAAAAATGCCTATAGCCAAAGTATGCTTGTGTTACTCAAACACACATTTCTTTATGCACTAGAGTTTTATTGACCGTGGTGAATTGTTCAGTCTGTATGTGGGACATTTCTGTTTATCCTTTCCGATGCTTTCTCAACCCTCCTCCCACCTGCTGTGTGCCCCAGGGGGCTGCCCTCTGTGGACTGCCCCGGACAGGTGCTACTGCCTTCTGGGTTTTGATATGGCTCCTCAGTGGAAGGCAGGAGCTTGAGATCAGGGTATTTATTGCCCTGCTCCCTCCGCACTATTGAAGGCCATGGTTCCTATTAGTCAGCCCCCTCCTTACTCCTTATCTGTACCTTTTGGGCTCTAGAATCAGCCCTTTCTTCTTAACTCTCGGCCTAGAATTATTAATGGTCAATCTGCTAGTGCAGGAGGTTCACCATCCCTTTTAATTTCCCCTAACCCTTCTCATAGCTTTAATAGTTCCTGTAGTGTAAACCGCCTTTTATAAACCCATTTCTATGTCCTTGTTTTTGGCTGGGACACTCATTCATAGAGCCTATGAGGCTCACCTAGGAAGTGAGATGAGCTCTTGTCTCCCGTCTCCTTGAATGGACAGGCAGACAAATTTGCCCACACTCTGTAAATAGAAAACTCACTTTTTTTTTCTGATTTTGTACCATGTGATTTTTGAAACTGACACATCTACTCTCAGTGGCCACTGCTGTCTGAGTAGGGAGCACGGACGGTTGGGTCACAATGAGTCATGTTGTCTCCCCTCCGTTTTCTGGTTCTGCCTTGCCCCGGGTTCCAGCATGGTGCCCTCTCCACAGGATGGTTGGATCCTGATGTTTCTGTCTTCCCAGTTTGACTATAAACTCTCTGAGGCCTCCACAACTTTGGTACATGCACATTGTTTACTGAAGAGATGCGTAGTTAAATGAATGCATTGTCATTCTTATTTAGGAGAGAATTCAGTGGCCGATCCTTTACTCCCTTTCCTTACCCATAGAATGTTCAAGTTTGACTAAAACCAGTAGCAAATATTTATTAAAGTTAATTTTGTGTTTATTGATTGTAGTTTCTGATCATAAACATTGAGAAGATAGGAATAATGATCATACCATCTTTCACTGAGGACATCTGTGTTCTAGGCACCCTCTTATGTATTTTTTTACACATTAGTTCATGTAATCCTTCCTACACTCTGAGGAGCAGACATTTTCACCACTAATTTACAATGAAAGTGAATTTGAGATAGGCCAAGTAACACCGTCTTAGCCAGAAGATGCTCGTAGCACAAGCTCTTCACTCTCCTACAATCTAGGCGTTAAAAATTAAAAATGGAAAATCCTTGCAGAGAGCCTGGAATTGAAGGCCACATTCAGCAGGCTTTGAATCTGAGGACCCTTGTTCACTCACATCGAGGGTTAGCTGATTGCATCTAAGAGAGAATGTTTTTAAAGGGGGGCTGGGATTGTCTGCCACCAAAGAGGAACTAATTTTTGTTTTTTCTTTTTTCGCTTCCATTTGAAATAACTTGTGAGATTTTTCTATGGTTTTAGGTGAGATATTAGAGGAGCATCTGTGAAGAACAGTTTGTTGTTCCTAGAAGAGCTGGAATCGGGCAGCGCCTGTGGCTCAGCGAGTAGGGCGCCGGCCCCATATACCGAAGGTGGCAGGTTAAAACCTGGCCTCTGGCCGAACTGCCAAAAAAAAAAAAAAAAAAAAAAAAATGAAGAACTGGAATCAGGAGGAAGATGAAGGCAGGAATCCACAGGAGTAGACATCAGCCCAAATCTATTTTTGGGGGGCTTCTTTTTTGGACATAGAGTCTCACTCTGTCTCCCTGGGTAGAATACAGTGGGGTCATTGTAGCTCAGAGCAACCTCAAACTCCTGGGCCCAAGTGATCCTCCTGCCTCAGCCTCCAGAGTAGCTGGGACTACAGGTATGCACCATGACGGCGTCTAATTTTTTACTTATTTATTTTTTTATAGAGAAGAGGCTTTACTCTTGTTCAGGCAGGTGTTGAACTCCTAAGCTCAGGCAATCCACCTGCCTCAGACTCCCGGAGTGTTAGGTTACAGGTTAAAAACTCAAGAGTCCTCTCTAGAGGAAATGGCTCTTATTTGTTGTTAAGGGTTGACACTCTAGAGCAGTGGTTCTCAAACTTCCTAATCTGCAACCCTTTAATACAGTTCCTGTGGGTCGTGACCCACAGGTTGAGAACCACTGCTCTAGACTGAATGGATGAAGGGGATGGGGGCAGGGTAAGGCTGTGTTGAACATTTCACAGCAGAGAGGAAAGAGAACACACACTCAGAAAGGAGGATGGGACCTTCTGAGAGGAGAAGCACTTGGAGCAAAGTAACAGTGGATATTTGAGGGGAGATACTAGGGGAAGGCATCGCTGTGGGTCTCTATAGGAAGAGAGACCATGGTTAGAGGCTCTGTGTGGAGACTCCCTGGTTCGGTGGCTTTGTTCATCTGTGCACAGATGATTCCAAGAGGTGTTGTGGCAGTGTTAGTTTTTCTTGCTTTGGTTGCTCTTGGGGTTGGGGGTCCCAGTGCGAGCTAGAAAGTTCAACTGAGGCATGGATGGAAACAGAAAATGAAATAGGAGCAGCACAGGCATGGTGAATAGAAAGTCAAAGTAACCCGCTCGAGTTTCAGGGAAACAAAGAGAAATTTTATTTAAGAACAAAGGGAATGTTGAGAGCACTTCTGCAAAGAGTTGGAAGTGGGTGCCTCTCACCATAGAGAAAGGTGAGGGACACCAAGAAGCAAAGGCCTGCAGAGGTGTAAATACCCTCTTTCTCTCCAGTTGAAATTGGTTGTAAGTCTCTCAGTGGCCTCTCTGTGCCTCCAGGCATTATTGCCCTTTTTTAGTCATTGATTTCTGTCTTGTATGTCTTTCTATTGGTCATTGGTTACCTAGGTTACTTCACACCCACATTCTGATGGGGCCTCCAGGCTTCCTTGTTCATCAAGCCAGGCTTTCCTCTGGTCTCCCATGAAGTCCTTTTCTTAGAGTCTCTTCTCAGTGGCTAAATGAAAACATCCCCACTTAATTACATTCCCTTCACACAGAGCTTGGGAGGGAGAGCAAAGTCATTGTTCTACCAAATGGAAAAAGCACTAAAGTGACCGAAAACATTTGATTTCAGACCACCTAACAAAAGAGAACAGAAAGAAAATCCAAATGCCATTTTTAACTTCATTAGAGTTAAATTAATAGTCCAATTTTAACTATAAAGTTTATTGAAATGTCCATAAAATATGCAGACCATAAACTTATAGCTCAATACATTTATACATACTGAACACCCCCGTGGAACTACCACCCAAATAGTTTTTTTCTTAATATTCTCTGTATTCTACCAGGGTCTCATATCTTCAGTAAACTTGTGCATCAGTGTGTTTTCTAGAATACAAAACTTCCTTTTAAGTAATTTAACTTCTTTTCGTGTCTCTGTTTCACCTGTCACTTGACGCCACCTTTCTCCCTTTATCCTCTCCAGAGACTTAGAATTGGTTCTTCTGGCCAGTTCAGATTATTGTCCAACCTCTACAAGAGTCTGCCCTGGGGGGCGAGTATATTTGTACCCTGTGTGTACCTGCGTATGTCATTTGTCCACTGCTATTAGATACCAGGAAATATGCTGAATGCTTTAAATAGATTTACTGTAATTTGCACAACAACTCTGTTAAGGTAAGGGTTATTGTCCTCATTACAAGCTCAGAATCACACAACCCAACTGCAGCTTGGAAATCACAGTTCTGAGATACAAACCCAGATGGCTTCTCTTTGCCATGACCTCTCCGGAACTGTATGTGCTAATAGCCAAGAAAGGCGGGCAAATTAATCACCCCAATCATCCTGGCTCCTTTTGTGTAGCCCTGGAGTATTGTTTTGTACTCATTATATTCCCTTCCTGAGTAGAAAGGATAGATCAGAAAGAATCCTGAAGTCTGTCCTTTTTATCACATGCCACTTTTGCAGACTATTCCTTGTCCTCTAGTCCATGCTAAGAGCTGGTGAGAGTCGCTAAGCATCTGTCTGCACACCAGTGCCTCCGGCATGCAGAGTGTTTCTTTTTTCTGTTTACCTCTGGCATGCTCAGTGTTTATTTTTTCCGTTTACCATAGACTGAGGTTAGTAATTGGTCCTCTGGCGCTGATGCGTCTTGCTGGTTTCCAGACAGTGGGTGAAGCATATAAGAGCAGTTCCCAACCTTCAAGAATTTTCTTTACTTTTTCCTGGTCTTCTAGAGTAGGAACTTTGCCTTATCTTTGTATTCCCAGTGACCAGCACAGGGCAAGGTATCCAGTAAGACCTGATACGTTTACCAAATTGAAAGCAAGATGATGGACAGTGCAAAGGGGACTGAAGGGCTGGGCGTGGTGGCTGACACCTGTAAGCCCAGCTAGAAGGCTGGCTGGGAAGATCACTTGAGGTAAGGAGTTTGACACCAGCTTGGACATTATAGAAAAACCCTACCTCTAAAAAGAAAAGCTAACTGACGATGGTCATACAAAGGAATCATTATGCTGTCACCTTCCTTTTCCTGAGGGACAACTCTGAGTTCAGGATATTCCCATGGCTCTCTATCACCTGCTGGACACGGAGCCTTTCTTACCTAATCTTGGCTTGTTTCCCAGGCATAGTTTCCCGTGCCTTACTCTCCGGGCCACCTCCCACCTGGCCCTCTCCCAACACTGAACCACTTGTCCCATCCTCTCACTCATGTCATGCACCGTATTGGCTGTTCCTTGATCCTGTATCCTCCCCATGCACCGTATTGGCTGTTCCTTGATCCTGTATCCTCCCCATGCATCGTATTGGCTGTTCCTTGATCCTGTATCCTCCCCATGCA
>CAUYRH010041694.1:0-12946 GCA_963574655.1 Perodicticus potto | reverse complement strand
AGCTGTGATGCCACGGCACTCTATCCAGGGTGACAGCTTGAGGCTCTGTCTCAAAAAGCAAAGAAATTCTCTTACCCAAATAGCTGGGACTACAGGCGCCTGCCACAACACCCAGCTATCTTGTTGTTGTTGTTGTAGTTGTCGTTGTTTTCCTTGTTTTAGTTGGCCCAGGCCGGGGTGAAACCTGCCAGCCTCATTGTATGTGGCCGGCGCCCTACCCACTGAGCTATGGGCGCTGCCCACAAATGCTTATTTTAAAATATATTCTTTTTTCTTTTTGTTAAGAGACAAGAGTTTTTTTACTTTATTGCCCTTGATAGAGTGTGGGCGTGTCACAGCTCACAGCAACCTCCAACTCCTGGGTTTAGGCGATTCTCTTGCCTCAGCCTCCTGAGTAGCTGGGACTACCGGCGCCCACCACAACGCCCGGCTATTTTTTGTTGCAGTTTGGCTGGGGCTGGGTTTGAACCCGCCACCCTTTGTATGTGGGACCGGCGCCCTACCCATTGAGCCACAGGCGCCACCCTTAAAATATATTCTTTCATGTATTGTCCAATACACAAAAATTTATATAGTTGATCCTTCAACAGGGGTGGTGGTAAAGGATGCCAGCCCTGTGCAGTTGAAAACTGACATGTTGAGGCTGGTGTGGTGGCTTCCACCTGTAATCCCAGCACTTTGGGAGGCCGAGGTGGGAAGATCACCTGAGCTCACGAGTTTGAGACCATCCTGAGTAGAGGGAGACCCCATCTCTAAAAATAGCTGGGCGTTGTGGCAGGTTCCTGTAGTCCCAACTACTCAGGAGGCTGAGGCAAGAGAATTGCTTAAGCCCAAGAGTTAGAGGTTGCTGTGAGCTGTGATGCCCCATCATTCTACTGGAAGTGACAAAGTGAGACTCTGTCTCAAAAAAAAAAAGGAAGAAAGAAAGAAAAAGAAAATTGACATGTTAATGGAAAAACCAAACTCTGCAAAATATTTTATTTATTTATTTTTGAGAGTCTCAAGTCTTTGCCCTGGGTAGGGTTCAAGCAATCCTCTTGCTTCAGTTTTTCTGTTTTTAGTAGAGATGGGATCTCACTGTTGCTCAGGTGCTTGAACTTACGAGCTCAAGCAATCTACCCGCCTCGGCCTCCCAGAGTGCTAGGATTAGAGGTGTGAGCCACCTTGCCCAGCCTGCAAAATATTTTAAAGAGGTTTATTTTGCACCAAATATGAGTGACCGTGGCCTGGGGAAAATACAAATCAAGCCTTGAGTAAGTGATCCTGAGAGTGTCAAATTACAGTTTGGTTTTATACAATTCAGAGGCAGGAATTACAGGCAAAGACATAAATCAGTATCCAGAACGTACACATTGGTTTGGCCTTAAATGATGGGACATCTTGAAGTGGAGGCTTGCAGGTCATGGGTAGTTTTAGACATTAGTTAAAGGAGTATAAAATTTCTGTATAAAATTTGGACACTGTAGAAAGGAATGCTTTAGGTTAAGGTTGGAAGACTATTATCTGTCGTGTGATATCATGCCAGCAAAAAAAATAAAAAATAAAAAAAAAAGACCTGTTTAAGTAGATTGTATGGATCATAAGGTGTTACTTAATCCTTGCCTTGCATGGCCTTAAGTCTTGCTTATAATTTGGTATCTTTTTGCCACAAAGAGTCTGTTTTATCGGTCTTATTTTACCAGTAATGCTGGTCAGTTTTTGTGACTAAACTCCAAAAGAGAAAGGGTGTAACAAGGCATGTCCAACCTCTCTTCTCATCATGGCCAAGAACTCAGTGTTTCAGTTCTCTCTGAGATTCCCCTTGGCCAAGTGGGGTGGGGGCGGGGAGTTCTGTTCATTTGTCTGGGAGGCTTAGCGTTTGTTTTTAGTTTACACATGTATTACTTTTGACTCCCCCAAAGTTAACTATTACTAGCCTATTCTTGACCAAAAGCCTTGTCAATAAGTCAATTAATCCGTATTATATATGCACATGTATTATATACTGTGCTCTTAGAATAAAGTAAGCAGGAGAAAAGAAAATGTGAAAATCATGAGGAAGAGAAAATAGATTTACTGTTTATTAACTGAAAGTGGATCATTTCAAAGGTCTTCATCCCTGGCATCTTCTCATTAAGTAGGCTGAGGAGGAGGAGTTGGGCACAGGCAGAAGAAACTGTAGCAGTTCAAACCCCTGTCCTTCAAGAGTCAACTAAATATATAAATTTCCATGCACACTTGTATGTAAGAACCTATTCACACACTCATACACTTTTTCAATATAGGACCATGCTCTCTGTACTGTTTTGTAATCGTTCTTTTTCACCTAACAATGCATTTGTTGATAATCTACCTCATGATTTTAATACCTCCATAGTAATCTATTCTACATCAATCATATTTGTCGGCCTTGTTTTCACATATTTGAAGATAAAAGAGAGAATAAGCTAAAATAATGAGATTTGGTCATAAGTATTATAGTTTTCGCTAGTCCTTATGCAGTTAAGTGATCTGGATTAAGAAAGGCACAAAGGTGGGGTCAGAGGTGATTCTGTAAAACAGCTGACACAAGCTGAAACCTAATGACAAGAAAAGCATATAAAGTAAGGAATGGCATTTAGACAGGAGCAACATGAGTAAAGCTGGGAAACCTCCCTTAGTAGCCTACGTCCAATTTTCCCAGCTGTTCTTGCGCACATTCCAGTATCTTTTTTTTTTGTAGAGACAGAGTCTCACTTTATCACCCTTAGTGGAGTACCATGGTGTCACACAGCTCACAGCAACCTCAAATTCTGGGGCTTAGGTGATTCTCTTGCCTCAGCCTCCTGACTAGCTGGGACTACAGGCGTCCGCCACAACACCCGGCTATTTTTTTGTTGCAGTTTGGCTGGGGCCAGTTTTTTTTTTTTGAGACAGAGCCTGAAGCCGTCACCCTGGATAGAGTGCAGTGGCATCACAGCTCACAGCAACCTCCAATTCCTGGGTTCAAGCCAGTTTCTTGCCTCCGCCTCCCAAGTAGCTGGGACTACAGGCACCCGCCACAACGCCTGGCCATTTTTTGGTTGCAGCCGTCATTGTTGTTTGGCGGGCCCGGGTTGGATTCGAACCCGCCAGCTCAGGTGTGCGTGGCTGGTGCCTTAGCCCGCTGAGCCACAGGCGCCGAGCCAGGCTGGGGCCGGTTTTGAACCTGGTATATGGGGCTGGCACCCTACCCACTGAGCCACAGGTGCCGCCCCACATTCCAGTATCTTGACAAATAATCATGGGAAGTATTTGTAGCCAACCTATGATTTATGCTGGATATGTAGGCAGGCGGCTAGCCACTGGAAAGCCATGTATAGTAACCAGCGCTAGAACAGTAATCTTAATATCACATACCCTTTAACCATATCTGAGGCAATTGCCACCTAATCTCTCTGACCATTAGCCAGGCATGTAAATCAATATATTAATTTTATGAATCTTTTATGATGTTGAAATAACATAGCTCTTTTATGGGAATAGCATTAAATTCTATTCTAGAAAATGTTTTAAATAACACGAATCACAATTAAGAATAGTTGAAGGATGGCGGCGCCAGCCCCATATACCGAGGGTGGCAGGTTCAAACCCAGCCTCGGCCAAACTGCAACAAAAAAATAGCCGGGCGTTGTGGCGGGCACCTCTAGTCCCGGCTACTCGGGAGGCTGAGGCAAGAGAATCACCTAAGCCTATGAGTTGGAGGTTGCTGTGAGCTGTGACGCTATAGCACTCTACCCAGGGCAATAAAGTGAGAATCTTTTTCAACAAAAAAAAAAAAAAAAAAAAAAGGAATAGTTGAAGGTGCTAAGATCATTAGGTCTGTTAGTTATACTGAATCACTCAGACTTGCATGCTGATCTAAAAGTCAAAAGATGAAAATGTTTCAAGATGGAGGGATCGTCTGAGGGGTGAAGCAGCGTGAAGACTGAGCACTAACTGTTGGACATACTAAGATGACTTTCACTGGAGACCTTGACAAAAGCATTTGCAGTGGAGCCATAATGGACCAAAACTAGAGTGGATTGAAGGGATGCATGGAGGCAAAGGAGTGGAGGTGAGCAGTTTATACAAAGTGGAACACGTGTAGCAACTGGACAGGGTCAAGGACCCGAGGGAAAGTCCCCTCTGCAAAGATATCACAGTATATCTCTACTAGATAAACAAAGTCTAGCAGAGAAGAAAAACCTGATAAGGTAAATTTATAGATTCTATATTTCTTTTGATTTCTTCTGTTTTCTCATTGAAATAAAAGTGAAGCTGTCCGCTTGCCTTGGCAGCATGTGTACCACAACTGGAACAATTCAGAGCAAAGGAGCATAGCTGCGCCCGCGGAGGGCAGACTGGTCCATATTCTTTATAAACCACAGCTGAAGAAGAAGGGAAGGGGGAGGGGCGTGGAAATTTGATGAGATGGAAAGCTATCCTGCTGTAACAGGGTACCACGGGTGGGATAGTTCATAGAGAATAGTTTAGTTTACAGTTCTGCAAGCTGGACAGTCTGAGAGTGTGGTGCTGGCATCTGGTGACGGTGGCCTCTTCTTCGTCATTTCATGGTGGAAAGACAAGAAAGGCCAATACCATGCTTTTATCAGGAACTCAGTCCCATGACAACTAGCCAACTCCCCAGATAATGGCATTAATGCATTAATGAGGGCAGAGCCCTTTTTGCTTAATCACCTCTGAAAGGCCCCACCTCTAATACTGTTGCAGCGGCAATTAAGTTTCCAATACAGGAACTTTTAGGGAACACATTCAAATTATAGCAGTCTCTTCTCCAGGGAAGCAGTTGCTAGTATTGCTCAGCAGAACAAGGGGGGCTATATTTGTGGTCATAAATTTAAAGAAGGACCTGACGTCATAGTTGTGTTTTCCACAGAGCGTTTCAGTTGCTTGAGAGCAGCAGAGCAGGCAGGAAAATGGGATATTTGCCAGATGAGTTGGTGTCAGGAAGGAAAAGAACAAAGGAATGTGGATGGTGACAGATACAGAATAAGCTGGGCAATGTGGGTGGCAAGAACAGGAACGAGAAGGGAGAGTGAAATTTGGTAGGGTCAGTCTTTTGCCATGTGGCACCTCTATGGTAGACTGGCCTGAGTGTGATCACACACGGAGACCAGAGGAGGAAAAAGACAGCATCCTCAGGTCCCTTTCTGCCTTGAATTGCATCCAGGTACCCAAAGACGAATTACTTTCAGTATTTTTCACCTTCTTTCATCAATTTATTAAGTTGTTCTTGATAGTATTTTGATCCAGACTTTTATTGAACCATATGTACTTTATGTGGTAGACTTGAAGTGTTTATTTCCTTCCAGGAGCATTAAAAGGTCACTATTGGGGCGGCGCCTGTGGCTCAGTGAGTAGGGGACTGACTCCATGTACCGAGGGTGGTGGGTTCTATCCCGGCCTTGGCCAAACTACAACAAAAAAATAGCCAGGCATTGTAGCAGGTGCCTGTAGTTCTAGCTGCTCAGGAGGCTGAGGCAAGAAAATCACCTAAGCCCAAGAGCTGGAGGTTGCTGTGAGCTGTGATGCCACGGCACTCTACTAAAGGTAATAGAGTGAGACTCTTGTCTCAAAAAAAAAAAAAAAAGGTCACTATTATCCTTGTAGACATAATAGTCACAAGTGAGCTACAGATGGAATTTGGGGCTTGCACTGGGAGACAAAATGACAGAGCCACCAGTATTTTGGCTGAGATATTAAAGTGAGGACAGTTTTACCTTTTCTTACCCTATGTCACAATCAGAATTCCAGAAAGTTTTTTTTTTTTAAACCATGAGACAGTGATCATCTGAGTGAGTATAGTGCCAGGTTGCAGAGACGCTGGTGCCTGTAACTCCCCGTCTGCAGGCTTATCTAAGGGCAGGGTCCGGCCACTCATTTGTCAGGGCTTCTGTTTTCCAGGGGCGCTAGTCTCACATCTCACTTGATTCAATTTTATATATTAAATGAAATCAGAATCAAATTTCCCATAAGATTTCTTTATGGCATTTGGGAAGCTGATCCTAAAATTCATATGCAAGATTAAATATGCAACATCCATCTTAATTTTAAAGAAAGAAACGTGGAGAGGCTTAAATACTGCTAGCCAAATGTGAAAATGTAGTACTCACAACAATGTGGTACCTGTTCAGGAATGGACAGATACATCAAAAGAACAAGACGGAGAGTTCAGAGTTCAGAAACACAGAGAATGCCTGGGTATTTATTACAGCACATCATAAAATTGTTACTGGAAATGATGACGGCATAGTTTATTACTGAGTATTCATTCCAGTTCCTTTCCTAGCTGTTTTTTGGTTCATTTTTGTAGTTGCTGAAGAGATTATAAGATGCATCTTTAACTTGTCACAGTTTGCAGAGTTCACATTGAGTTGCTGCAGGTAAAATTAGGAACCTTGCTGAGGTGTTTTCCTTTACCCACCGTCTCCCAGTCCTTGGTACCACTTGTCGGTAGTTAAGCGTGAAAGAAGTTACAAGGTGTTCTTGCACTTGTTGAGGCTTGTATTTGCCACATTTATGTATGTCATTGACCTCACAATGCAGATAACAATTTGTGTTGTCACAAATCTTTTGAAAAATTAAAAGAAAAACACACATATGGCCAGGTGTGTTTCTGCGTGTCCTTTATCTTTGCTGCGTGTCCCATGTTGGTGTTCGTCACCCGTTCCTGTCAGCTGTGCGGCCGTGTGGCGCCATCCCCTACTTCTAACCTGAAGGACTTGCTTTAAGGGGCATTTCTGGTAGTGCAGGTCTCTAAGGTGGAGTCTCTCTGATTTTGATTATCTAAAAGTTTGCCTTTTGGAGGGGGCGCCACATGGACCCAGCCAAAAACTGCACAACAAAAAATAAAAAATAAAAAAAGTTTGCCTTTTTTGATAAATTTTTTTTCTAGTTGGCAGTTTTTCCTTCTGCACTTGAAATGTGCCTCACTCAAGTCTCTGGCCTTTATTCTATATCATGAAGTCTGTCACTAATTGTACAGGCCGGCCACTTCCCTGTATAGAATGTGTACTTTTTCTCTGGCTGATTTCAAGACTTTTCTTATCTTTGGCTTTCAGCAGTGTGATTTTGACACGTCTGGGAGAGGCTGTTTCTGCATTTATCCTGCCTGGGACTCCTAAACCTGGGTCCCTTCCAGTCACAGTTTTTTAAGAGTAACCTCTTCTCCAGCCTGTTTGCTTTGATTCACCTTTCAGTGCTTTAAAAATTGTTTTCATAATAGTATTTCAGTTGTTGTGATCTGCAGATTTATACAACCACTTCACTCAACAACTATTACCTTCAATTCCCTTTTACTATCCACTTGGAGAAAAAATGGTAGATAGGTGTTGCCTGCCCCCACCCCTTATCTATTGTCCAGATGCAGACACGCTGTGCTATCTCACTGGGGAACAATTACCCTTAGGTACCTGAGGGCTATTTGCCTTAGCAGAAGGGTGAGAAAGACAAAGAAACAGTCCTTGAGGGAGAAAAACAATCTTAGTAAGAAAGTAAATCTTATCAGTCTTCTTGGAAGGCCTCTGGCAGAGACCCTGCAAGCAGGAGAAGTGAAAGAGTCAGCGTGAGCAAGTCTTTGGACGCTCCCCGACTGCCTTCTCCTGCAGCTTCTTATAGACGTGTTCCGTGGCTATTACCGACATGTTACTGGTGGCCGGGCTGGATTTGAACCGCTACCTCTGGTATATGTGGCCGGCCCCCTACTCCTTTGAGCCACAGGCGCCGCCCTACCAGTGTTTTTTTTTTTCTTTTTTATTAAATCATAGCTGTGTACATTAGTGCAATCACGGGTAATGACAAAGTGTTCCAAGCTTTGCTCTCACCTCTCCTACCCACGAAGCTAAATGGTCTGCTACAGATAGCTATCTGCCGTACGCATTCACAACACTAAATCCCTATGCTCTAGGAATCACCGTAAGTCAAATGCCTTTCTTTCCTCCCTTACTGTGCTGTTTAGCCAATAGCACTTTTATTCAACTATCCAATATATTTTCTTCTTTTAAATGATGTTTAAAGTTTGTGTCTGATGAATTTTTGTTGGGAAGAGGCCATTCTTTTTTGCTAGGGATTAGAATGCCTTCTGTGCTTGGTGACTCTGTGGTAGATGTCATGAAGATTAGCACGTGTGCACATTAGATGCAGATTGTCACTGAGCACACTTAGTAAGATAACCAACCGTGAAGAGAAGACAGGGTTAGAGGCAAGAATAGCAAGTGTGAAAGAAGGTACAAGGTGTTCTTGGACTTGGTAAGTTCCGAGAACCGTGCAGACTTAGGTAGGATAAGCTTATAAGGTTAGAGGGTCAGAGCGGACAGGAGGAAATCAGTATTGAGACTTGATGCAACTCTGGGTGCCACCAAATGGAGATTTCTTACATCCCAGAGCTGATTAGGAGATGTTTCCTTCCTTACCCTATTTTTTTTTTTTTTTGAGACAGAGTCTTACTTTGTCTAAAGACCCTCTGTAGGGTGTTGTGGAGTCAGAGCTCACCGCAACCTCCAGCTCTTGAGCTTAGGGGATTCTCTTGCCTCAGCCTCCCGAGTAGCTGGGACTGGGTTTGAACCCACCACCCTCGGTATATGGGGCTGGTGCCCTACTCACTGAGCCACAGGTACTCCTTCCTTACTCTAGCCCTGAAGAATCCAGGACAGTCACAGCCCCTGGGCATAGATTCATGACACTCTACATCACAGCAGAGGACACTTTCCAGCATAATTGGGAGAAAGAAATTTAGTTTGGGTAAAACTAAAAACTAGGGTTTTTTGTTTGTTTCCTTTGTGGAAGGAAAAAGGAGTGGACTATATGAAGAAAATTCTTGATTCTCCGTGTCCCAAAGCAAGACACTTACAATTTGCAGCTGCTTACAACCTTGGAAGAGCTTATTATGAAGGAAAAGGTGTTAAGCGATCAGATGAGGAAGCAGAAAGGTAATCTTACCTGAGAGCAGGGTTTCATTCTAATGAAATGTTGAAACAAAGACTAACCTGCCTTGCTTTCTCTTTTAGACTGTGGCTTTTTGCTGCAGACAATGGAAATCCAAAAGCTAGTGTGAAGGCTCAAAGTATCCTAGGATTGTATTATTCAACAAAAGAGCCAAAAGAGCTAGAGAAGGTAACATTTCTCTTTCTTCCCACCCCCCTACCCCCAAAATGGAGAGAGGTGTTGCTGTGTTGCCCAGACTGGACTTGAACTCCTGGGAGACTTGAACTCCTGGGATCAACTGATCCTCTTACCTCAGACTCTCAAGCAACTGGGCTATACGCGTGTGCCACTGTATCTGTACCCAGTTCACTTTTAATGCTAGCATTATTTTTAGATTAATATTTGTTTTACTATTTTTTGAGAGGATGGTGAAGAATAAGTATGCAGATTTGAATTTCTCCTGTACCTCCTTAAAATGCAAAGAAAGTTTACATTTTAGACTGTCAATGCTCATATCACACCTTTTATCTGTAAATGTTCTCCCTGCCTATACCAAGGCCATAAATGTGAGAGTATTTTGTATACTATAAAAAGCTGAGAACCTGGAGCTGAATCAGTACCTTTAGGTATGAATAAATTAAAATTACCTTGGATTTGAAGAATATGATATTAATAAGGAAACTATACTAAGAATCAGAAATTTAATCCATTTAAAATTTTCGTGTACATGTCCCTTTCATTGGCAGTGATTTAAATCATTTTCCAAAAACCCTATAAGGAAAGTAGATATAGTTTTGAGTCCTGCTTGTCAGACAGGAGTTAATGGCAGACTTGTCAGAGAAGCACAGCTAAGACCATCCACCTTTTTTTTTTTTTTTTTTTTTTTTGAGAGTCTATGTCACCCTCGGTAGTGTGGTGGTGGCACATCTTACAGCAACCCCAAAATCTTGGGCTTAAGGGATTCTTTTGCCTCAGCCTCCCAGTAGCTGGGACTATAGGCGCCCAGCTATGTTTTTGTTACTGTTGTTTAGCAGGCCTGGGCGAGGTTTAAACCCACAAGCCCTGGTCAGTGTGGCTGGTGCCCTAACCACTGAGCTATGGGCGCTGAGCCTGGAAAGAATTTTTTTTTTTTGCAGTTTTTGGCCAAGGCTGGGTTTCAACCCACCACCTGTGGTATATGGGGCCTGCGCCCTATTCTTTTGAGGCACAGGCGCCCTCTGGAAAGAATTTTTTTTTTTAAACAAATTCAGATTTGCTGTAACTGTGTGTTCAGACTGCATCTAGCTTTTATCCTCAGTTGTCTTTGATCTGGGCAGCTGCCAGCTCTGAGGTGCACTTGGAGCTCTTACTGGCTCTCAGCCTTGGAACCTCTTCTCTCCCTCCTGGACCTCAGGCCTTTCAGACAGTTCATTTCCATTTTGACCTTCTTGACCCTTACTCTGAATATTAAGAATCCTGAAACCTAGGACTGCTGACCCTGCTCTGCCACACCTCTCTGGGACTGTGCCCCACCCGCACTGTGGGTAGACACAGTGGAGCTGTGACACCCTTTTAGGCGTATGAATTGGGTGCTAGTGTGAAATATATTCGGAGGCTAGAAACTGTTGCTTGGGGATGAATAATACTAGCTTGTAATGAAAAAGATTTTTTTTCTAGTATTCTCTTATAATTTTGTCTCATGAATAAATGATATTGTGCTTTTTCTTAGGCATTTTATTGGCATTCAGAAGCATGTGGCAATGGTAACCTGGAGTCACAGGGTGCGCTTGGTCTTATGTACTTTTATGGACAAGGCGTCCGCCAAGACACTGAAGCTGCCCTGCACTGCTTAAGAGAAGCTGCAGAACGTGGGAATGTCTACGCCCAAGGGACTCTCGTGGAGTACTACTATAACATGAAATTTTTTACAAAGTGTGTCACATTTTCCAAAAGGTGACTGTTTTAGCCCACTCTGTCTGTAACAAACCCACAGACTGGGAACTTTGTAATGAATCAATTTATTCCTCATAGTTCTGGGGCCTAGAAGACTAAGATCAAGGCCGTGGCAGGTTTGGCTGTCTGGGGAGGACTGCTGTGTCCTCAGGTGGCAGCAGGAGGCTGAGAGCTGTACACAGCCCCTTTCACAAGGGTCTCAATCCCATTCACAGAGAGCAGCCCTCATAGCCTGGTCTCTCTTAAAGGTTCCACCACTTGGTGCTATCACATTGGCAACATGTGAATTTTGTTGGGGGACACACTGCTCAAATAAGCAAGCTGGGTGACAGTATTTATAGCCACTTCCCCAGATGTCCTATGTCAGTGGGGCTGTTCAGTACTTGATACTTATCTAGCACAAAGGAGAACTTTTAAATCTTAATTTTAACTAAATAGCCACCTGGCTAGTGGTTATTTACCATATTGTATTGCACAATTCCATCTTAGTCTTTAGGATTTCAGCACTATTAGCTTAAGCAAGTTTTTTAACTTTTTAAAGCATCAGTCACTTTTAAGAAGAGAATACTTTTACAGCAGGATAAAAATGGCATACATTCTGGCTTCCAGGCAGCCACTTAACTGACTGCCAGTGTCCCAAATTAAGTGCCCATCCTGGTTAAAACTAAGGCTTTAAATCATTAAAATCTTTCAAACTTGTCTATATTCCCCAAAACATTGTGGTTAACATGGAATAGACTAGGGCGGCGCCTGTGGCCCAGTGGGTAGGGCACCTGCCCCATATACTGAGGGTGGCGGGTTTGAACCCAGCCCTGCCAAACTGCAACAAAAAAAATAGCCGGGCATTGTGGCGGGCACCTGTAGTCCCAGCCACACGGGAGGCTGAGGCAAGAGAATCATCTAAGCCCAGGAGTTGGAGGTTGCTGTGAGCTGTGTGACACCACGGCACTCTACCGAGGGCAACAAAAGACAAAACATGGAACAGACTAGGTCTCATTCTCACACAATTCTCCACATTTGTGTCCAGGTTATGACTTCTTTTCACTGCCCATTTTTAAAGAGTATAAATGTATTGGTTTCTTAAAGTATTTTCTGCTCGTATGAGATTAATGTCTAGATATAAGGTCAATACATGATCAAAAGAAATAGAAAATGCTTTTTTCCCCCATTAGGTTTAACTACAGAGTGATATGAAGCTTAAATTATTAAAAGAAAAGTTCCTTTGTTTTCTAGTGAGCCTGCTGAATGTTGCCCTGGGGAAACTGTAAAGTGGCTATGCTAGTTACTTCATCTGTCTGTGTTACATATTATTTGACTTTTAGACTAACCCATCACCTTACACGAACAACTTAGTTCTCTGAGGAATAGGTTTTACTTTAGACACATCATTTTGTGAAACTAAACCATAACTGATGTTCATTTTGCAATTGAATATCCTGTTAGGATCGCTGACTATGATGAAGTTCATGACATCCCCATGATAGCCCAGGTCACGGACTGTCTGCCAGAGTTCATCATCCGAGGCATGGCCATGGCAAGTTTCTACCACGCCAGATGTCTTCAGCTTGGCTTAGGCATTGCAAAGGATGAAGCAATGGCTAAACAGTACTATTCTAAAGTAAGTTTTAGAACAAAATACAATCTGACCCAAAAAGAAACTGCTGGGCTTTTAGTTGAGACTTGAACAACTTCATGGATTAGTGTTTTTTCCTACTCAGTGACTGTGCAGATAACCTGTCTACAGAGAGGGGACAGACATGAAGACTGTTCGTGGATGGTTCTGTCACTTAATTAGCATAATTAACTCAGGTGATAAAAGTCCTGTTTTAATACAAATTGTTTCATTCTGCTACTATCTGAAGCCAAAAGCCCAGCACTATAAAACCAAGGGTCAGTTCTTTCCCCCAGAAAATGCATGAACCTGTTATGCTCATTCTGGTAATGAAATGTGGTTTTTTTTTTTTTTTTTTTTTTTGAGACAGAGCCTCAAGCTGTCACCCTGGATAGAGTGCTGTGGCATCACAGCTCACAGCAACCTCCAATTCCTGGGCTCAAGCGAGTCTCCTGCCTCCGCCTCCCAAGTAGCTGGGAC
>CAUYRH010041693.1:0-11504 GCA_963574655.1 Perodicticus potto | reverse complement strand
AATTGAGACAGAATCTCACTTTATCGCCCTCGGTAGAGTGCTGTGGCATCACAGCTCACAGCAACCTCCAACTCCTGGGCTTAGGCGATTCTCTTGCCTCAGCCTCCCGAGTAGCTGGGACTACAGGCGCCCGCCACAATGCCCGGCTATTTTAACTTAGCTCATTCTTGACCTGGGGACTGCCTGTACTGTATCTTAGCACCTGGAACTGTGCCTGATGCATAACTAACCTCAATTGTGTTTTTTAAATGAACGAGTACATGAATAAGGTGATAGATTCTCCTAAAGTAATGGCCACGTTCTTGGAAGCCAGTCACACTTTTTCTAGCTGAAACCTTTCTAGCTGAAACTTCAACTGTGCATATGCTTGTATTACCTGTGGTTGTTTTAAGCCCTGGTGTCATTAAGCAGAGAAAGTATGGGATTTTCTTGCTTGGAAAGAAAAAGCAATAGACAATCAAGGCCAGGGATAGGTAGAACAAACCATAAATAATTCTATCAACTTCAAGTGCACACTTGTCTCAAATGCAACTGTGAGCCACCAGGACATTAAAGAATATTAGCACTGAATGGTCCTCTGGGACCTTGCCAGGTATGCCTGCCATTCTTCAATAGCCTGAAAAGTTCTAATGGAAGATGGTGTTATTTTATAGATTTTTTTACAAAGATAATATTTAAACTTGTATAAATCCTACATTTCTACTTTATATATATGGATTCATAAACTTTTATATTTGAATATGACCTTAGATATCATCTGATCTAAAGCTACTCAGTGATTAATCCAAAGGCATTTAGGAAATGAGTGGTGTGATAAGACAACTACCTACGTTACACTACTAGTCCAGTTCTTCCCTGTAGTACTTAAATGCCATTCATGGCTGTAGTTACCAAATGACCAATTAAGGTAGCTAGTACTTCTTAGCAAGACCCCATTCTCTGAACCCCTACCTCTCTGATCAGAGATGATGGATCCAGGGCTGAACATCTGACCTACTCGTTTCCACTCAAATTCTGTCCCAAGGATTTAAATTTGGGATAGAAAGATAGAAACAGATCCAAACTTCTCCACTGGTGGAAGTCATAAGCTGTAAGACTTGGGAGCTATAGAAACCCCATGTTTGCCTCCCTGTGACACAAAGCGGCAGTGAGGCAGAATGACATCTGTTTGCCTTAGAAGAGGAACAGCTCGAGCAAGAGAGAATCTAGGCAGCATCTGAGTCCTTAGTTCTTGGTTCCCAGATTCTTCCCTAAAGCTGGACAACTAAGGAATCTCCAAGATCTTTCCATTCCTTCTGCCCAAAATAGCATGCATGTGTTCCTGTTATTGTCACCCCAAAAATGCATATATTGAACACCTAAGTAATTTATAGCAAAGTTCCCCTAAGTTCCCAAGGAGAGGCAAGTCAATACTAAGCATCTCCTGCATGTCAGATACTGGAAATATATTATTTTTATCCTGACAATCCTGTGAATGTGGTCTTATTTTCTGTGTTTTTCAGATTATGGACCTGAAGTTCCGAAGAAGTCCATGCTAAGTGAGAAGGTGAGTATCTGCATGAGAATTTAGATTCAGATGATCAAACTCCAAAGACTGTACACCTTCTACTGAGTACAGATTTTATTGTTTTAAATTAAGTGTAATCACACAAAGTGTGGCATCACCTGGCAACTTCTTAGAAATGAAAACCCTCAGTCTTGACCTCAGACTACAGAGACATTACTTGCACTTTAAAAGAATTGTAAGGTGATTTATGTGCTTGTTAAAGTTGGGAGAAGCTCTGACCTAATGGAAATCAAGGCATGGGGTTAGGGAGACCCATGCTTTGAACTGTAACTTAACCTTTCAGAATCATTTCCTTCACCTAGAAAATGGAAAAAATAGTACCTACCTCATTGGAATTGTTGTGCGGTTTACGAGAGCTAGGATATGAAAGCCTGACTAACCTTATTACAAGTTAGTATCCTTCCTTTTCAGTACTAAATAAGTGTACAATTCTTCCCATTGTTGGATAACTCTGATAAACACATACACAAAATGGTACAGATAAGAATATATGGATGCATATTGAATAGGCATTTCCCCCAAATAGTAAGGTTAAAGGGTCAAAAGGAAATATATTTTAGTTTTCTTTGCCATAATGGATACACAAAATTAAGTTCACGTTAGCCATGTCAATATCAAAGAGACAGTTGGAGACTAACTGGTCCTCATAAAAGAGACATATTATTAAAATTTAAATTAACTTGAGTAATTTTTAGAATTGGTAGAGAAGTTGAAGAGGTTGAGAGAAAGAAAAGAATATTAGGTCAGGAAAAGAATATGGGGTTTTTAGGAAAGTACCTAATTATTTCTACTGCTTTCAGATCCTGAGACCTAAATTGGATAATCTAAAAATTTACAGGATACCAGAAAGGAATGTGATTGCTATCATATTAAAAATATTCATTTTCTCTCTGTGTTTCCCTGTTTTATTAATAATAAATCAAATATTATACAAATGATGAAGAAAATAAAAAAAATCTTAGTGAAGGGCATGAAAATAACAGGTAAGAAAATATTGTAAAATTTTAACTTCTCCCCAAGTGAACTTATAGGTTTGATACAATTGTAATTAAAATCCCAGTATAAGTTTTTCTTGGGGAATTTGACAATGGGATTCTAAAGTTAATCAGTATAAACAGCAAAGAAATAAAAAATATAGTAATGAGATATATATTTTTATTTTTGCAAGGTAACTCCATGTACATACCTTTCAAAGAATCAAAAACAGGGGGATTACATTAGTTATCTTTACAAACTAGCCAACAGTTAACAGCTTATAACAACATTCATAATTTCACAGGATCTTTGTGGTTAGAACTCTGGAGGCGGTTTAACTGGGTGCTTCTAACTCAAGATCTCCCACGTCACTAAAGTCACTCATGTGACTATTGACAGGAAGCCTCATGCCATGGTAGTCCCTCCTTAAGGTAGTTTGAGTGAGGCAAGAGTCTCAAAAAGAGAAAGCTAATTGGCTGTTGCAGTAGGTTCATATTCTTATCTTTTAGGAGCAAATATGTCCGGAGCAAGTTATCTAGTTTTATCTAACATAAGCACAGGGAATTGTGCCTGGCCTCAGGATCAATTAACATAGGATGGGAAGGTGTGTTTGGTCCCAATACTGGTTAACACAGGAGCAGGGAATTATGTTGGTTTACTTCTCAGTTGTACGAAGGGAGGCGTAGGGAACTCAGGATAGGTGAATCTAGGAAGGACTGGTAACTATCACTCTGGGGTTAAGACAGACTTCACGGAAGAAGTGCCATATAAGCTGAGACCCAAAAGGTTAATATTTTTGTAAGTAAAAAAAAAATATTGTTAGTAAACAAAAAATAAGGAGAACCATTTTTTTTTTTTTTTTGCAGTTTTTGGCCGGGGCTGGGTTTGAACCTGCCACCTATGGCATTTGGGGCCGGCACCCTACTCCTTTGAGCCACAGGCGCCGCCCAGGAGAACCATTTTTAACATAAAGCAACAATAGGTTGACATTCTGAAAAGTGCTTACATACCATCCATGAGATTATTCTTCAAAAGAAAAATAAAAGACAAGATCAGACAGCTTGTAAAAAATAACTGCAACAAATAAATGAAAACAACAGCCTACCATTTTATTGCCTTTCAAACTGTAAAGAAAAGGAAATTTTAATTAGTGCGTGAACAATGATCACACCAGATAGCAGTCTAATGAGAATGCTGAGTGGGTCAATGTTTTAGAAAGCCAATTTAGCAAAATGTATTAAAAATCCTAAAGGGGTTCATTCCCTTTGATCTAGTAATTTCATATTGTAACAATAAAATAAGAAACATAATTATAAATTTAAAATAAGATATATGAACAAAGGTGAAAAACAGCGAGTGGTGTTTATTTTAGTGAAAAATTGGAAAGAAACTTAACCATAAGTGAATGTGTAAATATGTTGAATGGAATATTATGGAGCTATTAAAATTAAGTGTCATTTTCTGGAAACTGCTTAAATGCCCACCAACCCAGGAATGGATTAACAAGCTGTGGCACATGTACACTATGGAATACTATTCAGCCATTTAAAAAAATGGAGACTTTACAGCCTTTGTATTAACCTGGATGGAAGTGGAACACATTATTCTTAGTAAAGCATCACAAGAATGGAGACACATGAATCCTATGTACTCAATTTTGATATGAGGAAAATTAATGACAATTATAGTCTTGGTGGGGGTGGGGGAAGGGGAGAGCAGAAAGAGAAGGAAGGAGGGAGGGGTAGGGAAAGGAAGAGCAGAGAGAGGGAAGGAGGGAGCGGGGTGGGGTCTTGGTGTGTGCCACACCTTTGGGGGCAAGACAGGATTGTAAGAGGGACTTCACCTAACAAATGCAATCAGTGTAACCTTGTTTCTTGTACCCTCAGTGAATCCCTAACAATAACAACAACAAAAAAAAGGGCAGCACCTGTGGCTCAGTGAATAGAGTGCCGGCCCCATATACACAGGGTGGCAGGTTCAAAAGCAGCCCTGGCTAAACTGCAACAACAACAACAAATCTCAAAAAATAAAATTAAGTGCCATTTTCTAGGACTATTGAAAGTACTTACAAGTGAAAAAAAGTACATACATAGCATAATCTAATTTCACTAAAAATAAGTCTTTATATGTGTGGGAAAAAGTCTGAAAGGAAACTGTACAAATTTAAAATGGTATGATTATGAAAAGTCAAATTTTGGGTTTATGTTTCCAGATTTTCTACAAGGACATAGTGCATTATTTGTTTTCTTCTAATTTTAAAAGTCTCTTTATTGAAAAATGTGACATGTGGCTCAGTGCCCATAGCACAGTGGCTATGGCACCAGCCACATACACCAAGGGTGGTGGGTTCGAATCCTGCCTGGGCCAGCTAAAAACAACAATGACAACTGCAAGAAAAAATAGCCGGGCATTGTGGCAGGTGCCTGTAGTCCCAGCTACTTGGGAGGCTGAGGCAAGAAAATTGCTTAAGCCCAAGAGTCTGAGGTTGCTGTGAGCTGTGACTCCATGGCACTCTACTAAGGGCGGCATAGTGAGACTATGTCTCAACAACAATAACAAAAAACCCCCAAAAGCATGACATAGATATTGAAAAATGCATAAAACAAAAACACAGCTTGATTATTATTATAAGTTTTATTTCTTGATCACCACCCACGTAAAGAAATGGTAATTTTCCAGTTAGTCCAGAAAAGTCTTCCATGTTCCTTCTCCCATTCATACATTCCCCACAGGAAAATGACCATTATCCTTATTTTGGTGGTAATTAATTCTTTGCTTTTTGTTATGGAATATCACCCAAACATTCATTTTTAGATACTGTAATTTGTTTCTGCTAGTGTTTTAAAATCTTTTAAGACATTAAAAAAAAAAAACCAATATGCATTCCCTTTTCATCCTCCATCCCCCTTTTACTGTGCAATTTAATTGTGGAAATCAGGTCATTGTCCTATATGCCACATTTTGCTGAGTGCGTGCCCACAGTGCAGTTTAACATGTTTCTCTGCCCTCTTACTTCTTGCCAGCTGGCAGATGAACCTCCAGGTCTGTTTAGGACACTTCTAACTCCAGGCTCTGGAGCTCTCTTTTCTCTGGTTCTCACACAGTGTTCACAAAGGGGGTGTCTTGCTTTCTGAGATCTCCTGGCTCTTTCCCCTCTATGGATTTCTTCTTTCCTATTTGTCTGAGCTATACCATTTAGATTCTGTTCCCAGAAATTTCTCTTCAGTATGGGAAGGAAGTTTGGATTAGTTAGTTCTGCGAGTTTATGGGCCCCCAACTGGTGCACCCCCTTCGGAACTCTCCACTTCGCTACTGCGTGAATCCGTTTTGGGGATGTGCAAATCTCCTGGGTTTCAGCTGCTGTTCTCAGACTGGCCCTTCCAGCTTCCCAGAGAGCCCCACCAGCCACAGCCTGTGCTTGGTGTCCCAGGAAGATGCATTTCAAGACACACAGAGCCCTGCCCCTGCCCCAAATCCAGGGATGCTTAAGTCCTACTAGTAAAATAGTACAATATGAGCACATCTTCCTGTACATTTTCAATCATCTCGATATTGCTTATAGTACATAATGCAATGGTCTATAAATAGTTGTTACACTGTATTATTTTTACTTTTAGTTTTTTTTTTTTTGAGGAGAGCCTCAAGCTATTGCCCTGGGTAGAGTGCTGTGGCATCACGGCTGACAGCAACCTCCAGCTCCTGGGCTTAAGTGATTCTCTTGCCTCAGCCTCCCAAGTAGCTGGGACTACAGGTGCCCGCCACACCGCCGGGCTATTTTTTGGTTGTAGTTGTCATTGTTGTTTGGCGGGCCCGGGCTGGATTCGAACCCACCCGTGGTGGTGTATGTGGCTGGCTCTTTAGCTGCTTGAGCTACAGACGCTGAGCCTACTTTTACTATTTTTATTGTAATATTATTTCTATCAGATATTTTTCTTTCTTTTTTTCTTTTTTAGAGACAGAGTCTCACTTTGTCGCCCTTGGTAGAGTGCCCTGGTGTTGCAGCTCACAGCAACCTCCATCTTTTGAGCTTAGGCAATTCTCTTGCCTCAGCCTCCCGAGTAGCTGGGACTATAGGCACCTGCCACAACGCCCGGCTATTTTTTTTGTTGCAGTTTGGTTGGGGCTGGGTTTACCTGCCACCCTTGGTATACAGGGCCTACTCACTGAGCCACAGGCACTGCCCTTTTTTGAATATTTTTGATCCTAGTTGCTTGAGTCCCTGGGTACAGAACCCCATGGATATGGAGGGCAGAGTGCACTGTGGTCACTCAGGGCTGTCCATTGCCCTGTTATTTCTCTCTGCTTTCTTTTGCTGCCAACATACAAGTCTTGCAACTATTGGTGGTTCCTCTCCCACATTTATATTTTGGGTTTGGGGGGAATATTTTGTTATACTAGTACCCACTTGGTCCATTTATTTAATAAGGGGAATTTGGGAAAGTGAAAAAAAATGGGCCATAGCTCTTGGCATCTTTCCACTATTTCTCTGTATTTTATTTTTTGGTAAAAAATGTTATTAAAATGCCTGAGATGCTATTTTTCTTTCTTTGAGATTTTTGTTGTATTGCATTGCTTTGAATGTAAAGAAAGGATTATGCTGAAAAGCAGAGGTGAGTGTGAGAGATGAAGAATTCTAGAGGATTTCTCTGATAGATTTAAAAAAAGAAGTAAATCTGGAAGACATTATATGCCATGGGTGTGAGAGCAAAAGCATGTGGAGTCTTACAGGATGGTGCAAATTTCCATATAAGAGGGGGATGTGACCCAACATGTCAGTACATGGGGAAGGTACATCTCCTCATTGTGGGGACAGCATGAAGATTTCTGGCTTAGATTCTGCAAAGATTGAACACATGCCATGAAAAGTAAGTGTTTTAGAAACATCTTGGTAAACAAATTAATACAAAATGTAGATTTTCCCTACATTTAGTGTGAGATCTAGCATAATGAAAAATAATTATCCTTGTTTTAATATGAAGTTTCCTCCTGACACATCTCACATAATAATTACACTAAAATGACCACATTTCTCTGAAGTACAATTGTCAGGCACTATCATGTAATGTAGAAGGGAGGAAACAAATTCTTCATTCATTCATACATTTATTCGGTCAGCCAACGTCATACAAATATACTGGGTATGCTATATCAGGTCGTAAAACTCAAATGTGCAAAAAAATTCTTTTAAAAAAGAAAATTATTCTCAATATTGAGCCCTTGTTTCTCCTAAAGCAAGAAAATTTAGCCAGTTCAACATGCACTGCCATAACCCACAAATATCTCTTGTCCTCAAGTCATTTTTGGCTAAAATGCAATCCAGATCATCTCCTTCCCGCCCCGTGATTTTCTGAGGGTAGCCCTAACGTTTGCAGGGAGGATGTGGGGGCGCCAGGTGGCAAGGAAAGGTATCCGGTTGATAGGTACAAACACCTTGTCTTTGACCTCAGAAATTGATGTCCACTTTTCCATTGATTCCAGATATCTGATCTGTGCTTTCAGTCCTGTCCTCCTCTCCTGTCTTATTTGAAGTCTCTTCAACTTACTGCAGCCCTCCCTCAGCTCCTCTGAATGGTTTTAAATGCCATAAATACTTTAAAACAGAACAGGTTTAGGGGCATTCCTCTGGCTCTTCATTCCCAAACACTTCATGTTGAAATCTCACTCTCTGAAGGCTCATGGAGGGGAAACCTTGGTTGCTGTTTCCATCTCCCCTGGGAATAAATAACAGCTGTCCTTGATTTTTAGATCTTCAAATGCATCTGGGAGTTCTATTATTTCCATATCCACAGTTTCTTTCAAACCAATCCCAGGGACTAGGGGTGGGAGTAGGAGTGGTACAGGCCTTTCTTGGGTACATATGCCAAGATTTTCAAGGTGAGGAAACTTGTTCTCTTAGGTCTGTGCCAGATTGATTGTATTACTGTTCATAGTTAACCACAGCTGTCCTCTCCACTCCACTAAAAGATTATAATTCCTGACCATTGTCATGTGATTTGCTTATAGACACAATCGACTTCTTCTCCATTGACTTGGGAGATGCAAAAGGCGTTGGCCAATGGAATTTGAATGGACACATGATGATATCTCGGAGAATTAGTTTTAGAGGCTTTGCAAGTTTCTGGCAGCTCTCTGGATCTTCCTGTTTGCCATGAGAATTGCCAAGTTCCACATAGGGGCTGCTTCATTAGCCTGGGTACTGGAAAGAGAATACCCAAGAAACAGAACCTCCAGCTCATACATAGCAAGTAATTCAAGAAAGAGATAAACCTTTGTGGCTGCAGGCCATTGAGATTTTGGGGATTTTTGGTTTGTTTTTAAAAGTAAAATTGGCAAATTGTTTCTGATCTATTTTTTATTTTGGCTCTTTAGGAGCTGAAACTCATGAATTCTAGCTATTCCAAACCAAAAGCTCTGATTTGTGAGACTATTTTCAGTGCCATGAGCTTCTATTAAACAAACAAAATAAGTAAGATTATTTTTTGAGTATTATTTTCTTTCTTCCTGAGGCAGGGAAGAAAATGCCCTAGCTGTCTAAGAAGAGTGTTAAGACCAGGCACACAGGACGTGGAATTATTCAGGTTTTTATCTGTTTTTGAGACAGAGTCTCACTTTGTTGCCCTTGGTAGAGTGCTCTGGTGTCATAGTTCATAGCAACCTCAAACACTTAGGCTCAAGCGATTCTCTTGTCTCAGCTCCCAAGTAGTTGGGACTAAGGCACCTGAGACAGCGCTCAGCTATTTTTAGAGAGGAGGTCTTGCTCTGGCTCAGGCTGGTCTCCAATCTGTGAGCTCAGGCAATCCACCCGCCCTGGCCTCCCAGAGTGCTAGGATTACAGGCCTGAGCCACCATGCCTGGCCAATTATTTAGGTTTTTATTGTGACATATAAGAATGCATAAAACTGAAACATAAAATTTGCAATCTCTAAGACATGTATCTTTCCTACACTCCAGGAGTTTATAGAACAGATTAAGCATCTCTTTAAATAATTATAATGGGAGATAACAAATAATTAAAGATGTTATCAAGGTGCACAAAGGAAATGTTGTGGGCAGTCATGGAAGATGAGGCCTGGAAGGATAGGTAAAACTTGGATGTGCATGGAGAGGGGAGAAAAATCATTTTATTCAAAATGCAGATGGAGCTAAATCACAGAGGGAGGAAAGTAACACATGTGGATGGAGGCTTGAATGAAGGTGAGGAGATTGATGGGAGGTCAGTTTGGAAAGGCTAGCCAAGCCCTCGCTGTGGTCCTAGCTACAGCATGTGGGCTGGGTAGTTCTGCAACTGGCTAAAGACTGTATAGAAAAAGGACTGGAGAGTGGATTTCAGTAGTATTTATTATTTTACAAACAATGTGGACATATAAAATTTTGACACATAAAGTATATGTGTATATACAATTAGAAAACAATTCAGATTATGGATTCCTTTCCTCAGATGGCCAGTATATACTAGCTGTGTGTATGTATTTGCTAAACAATCATTGTAGCTATGAAATCATTTCTGGGTTTTTGATGGTGGTATGGGACGGAGCATGTTTTAGCTAAAAAAAAAAAAAAATCCAGCTTTAATTTCCTTCAGTAGTTTTCTATTTTAGGGCATATGTTACTATACTTAGATCTCCTTGGCATTTTAATTAATGATTTAAACAATTACCAGGCAACAAAGTGAATGTACTTAACACTACTGAACTATGTTCTTAAAATAGTAAGAACATAGTTGGTAAATCTGTTATAGGTAAACAAATTTGTTTTGTAAATTTGTGATATACCTAAAGTATATGGGTTACCACACACACAAACACAAATAATCAGGGAATCTTCATAAGGATGAATTTACTAACTAGACTTTTAGAATTTCCTCAGCTCCTCTCTGTCAGCCCTGAAGATGTCTATTTGGGGCAGGCAGGATGTGACATCCTAGCGTTGGCCAGTCTCTTGCTGGTCCTTCCTGTCTTGCAGGCTGAGTCTCTGGGGGTCAGGAGAAATTCGCCTTTCTTCTCTCTCACCCCTGTGGGTACAGGGGTGTGTGTACGTGGGGGATGTTCTTGTGTGCTGGGCCACTGGGCAGGCAGACACGCTCTTTTTCTCCATCCCAATGTGGAAGTGGAGAGAGGTGCAGTGTAAAGACTCAGTCGCAGTCATTTAAAGGGTCCCGGACGTTTTGGCAGCTCCAGTCCCCTGCCTTAGAGGGCGACCAGCAGGCGGAGGGAGGGGCTGGCACGAAAAATGTCAGGACCTCAAGGGTAGGAGATGAAAGTTGCAAAAGCTCTGCCCAGGCTTCTGCTACAAGTCCACTTTCCGGGGTATCCGGGGCACAGCTCTTAGGGGGCGGCCGGGGAGACGGGCGGCGGGCGGGCTCGCCCGGACGCGCGCCTTTGTGCGGTCCCGGCACCTGCCCCGCGCGCCGCCGGCCGGCGGGGCCTCGGGAGCGGCCGCCGGGCCTGCTCGGCCAGGCACATGCGCAGTGGCGACGCCGAGCCGGCGCCCTCAGTCTCCTCCTCCGCCGCCTCCCGGTTCCGCAGTCACTTCCTGCAGCTGTTTCCCTGCGGGTCGTCGGAGACTGACTTTTGACAGTCAGCCTTCAGCCGCGCGGGGACTCGGCGGCGGCCAGCGCAGAAAGTTGCTCTGGGCAGCGGCGGAGCGGAGCCGGCCGGGCCGGGCGCGCGGGCGGGCGGCGGGGTTTCCCGGGCGGGCAGGCGGGCGCCGCGGCTGCGGGGCGCCGGGGTTCCGGTAGGTGCGGCTGCGGGGCGCCGGGGTTCCGGTCGGCGGGGGCTGCGGGGCGCCCGGGGTTCCGGTCGGTGCGGCTGCGGGGCGCCGGGGTTCCGGTCGGTGCGGCTGCGGGGCGCCCGGGGTTCCGGTCGGCGGGGGCTGCGGGGCGCCCGGGGTTCCGGTCGGTGCGGCTGCGGGGCGCCGGGGTTCCGGTCGGTGCGGCTGCGGGGCCCCCGGGGTCGTGTGGGGG